>OY856409.1:1305020914-1305135914 GCA_963693085.1 Alisma plantago-aquatica | reverse complement strand
CTCAATTTTTACGCCTTAATGGAATTCTCTTCACACGCACAAGGTAATAATAATTGTGTGGTTCTATTGAAAGCAATTTGCTAGGCACATAGGATTATAAGAATTTCCACATTGAGTTTGTCTGACACTGAATATCTTGTAATTTATAGTTTGGAAACATTTGGAGATGTATTCGCTTCAGTAGTACACGATCTTCGTGCACTTCTTGCTTCTGGACCTGAAGAGGAACTGAATTTTGGTTCCAATCATGGGGAGAACGGAGTCATGATTGTAAGGCTTGTGGCGATTCTCATTTTCTCTGTCCATAATGTGAAAAGGGAGTCTGAGGACTTGTCATATGCTGAAATTCTCCAGCGTTCTCTATTACTCCAGCTTGCATTTACTGCTGCTTTTGAGTTCACAGGCCACCTTCTTGCTAGGTGCTTGCAATTAGGCGATGTTTCATCAAGCTATTTACTGCCTGGTATACTTGTTTTCATAGAGTGGCTAGCATGTAATCCAGCTTCTGCTTCAGGGGATGAGGCTGATGATAAACAGGCAATGGCAAGGTCTTTTTTCTGGAAGCAGTTTGTGTCCTTACTGAATAAACTCCAATCAGATGGACTAATACCAATTGACTGTGATGAAGACGTGTGTTTCTCAGGGACAAATGGGTACGAGGGGGATGTTGGAGACAGGTTGGCATTATGGGAAGATTTTGAACTGCGTGGATTCTCTCCCTTGGCTCCTGCACATGTTATATTGGAATTTTCAGATAAGCATTCACTTGGCATTGACAGCAATGGCAAAGAGAAGAAGGCACGAATCCAAAGAATTCTTGCTGCCGGAAAAGCACTCATGAGTATAGTCAAAGTTGGACAACACGATATATACTTTGATTCACTGCTTAAGAAATATATGATTGGTGTGGAACCCTCACCTTCTACGAATGATACAATAATCATGTCCGAACCTTTTAAACCTGATGATAAAAAGCAAGATTTGCCAGATGAGACTTTTGCTGACCATGCTAGTCTGCCATCCATTTTACCCAAAGGAAAAGACCTAGAAGATGATGATGAAGTGATCGTCTTTAAGCCTACAATGATCGATAAGCATCATGCTACTTCCCTATCTGCTACTTATGGTGTCCCTTTCACTGCCCCAAATACTTCAGGAGAGGATTTATTGAATTACCACCGCGTCTCCCCATATATGGATGCCGTTTCTTCTTCGAATGTGCTTCCGCAAGTTGTTTCCACTATTGATCCGCAAACGAACATGACTAACATGTCTGTTGAGCAGCCACTCAAGCATGTTATTCCTGGAACATCGAACGACTTGCAAAATGGGGGGATGTTTGCAGCTCAAATGATGCATAATCTCCATGTTACAGAGAATATTAATGGCGCTGAGATTGGTCGATTAGATGGTTTAGTGGGAATACAATCTTCAAGATATCCCCCTCCATTCACAGTGTCAACCAATGGTCTTTCTGGACCGATGACCTTGGATACTAATATGCCGTCAAAGCTCGATTCAATACTTGGATCTGGAATCAGTGGAGATCTGCAGCATCCTTTTGTCGGTGCAATGAATGTTAAGAAAAATCCTGTGAGTCGTCCTGTTCGACACCTAGGTCCTCCACCTGGGTTCAGCTCGTTCCCAACCAGACAACCAGATGATATTCCTCCTAAGCAGCTACAGGACAACACCTCTAATTTGGTAATGGAACAAACGCTTGCTGTTGTAGATGACTATAGCTGGCTAGATGGATATCAGTCATCATCAACCACACTACTAGCAGATGAAAACCATGTAAACCAAATCAACTTCCCTCCCTCAGGTTATGCTACCAAAGTCAGCAACAGCTTGGCCAATCCGATCAGCTCTTCTTTTTCTTGGAAACACGTTCCAGCGTCTAATATAGAATATGATAACAGAAAGTGGAAGGATAATTATGCCCTTGCTGAGAAGAATCTAGAGCTTTATCCAGAACATCTCCAGGTTAATCAGGTTGCTGCTCCAACTCCTGAGCAGTTGTTCCAGGCACAATGGATGAGCCGTTACTTCGTATGAGATCAATGCAACATGTTTGATTACTGGTAATGTCCATAGCTATTCACTGCTTCTTTGTCATTGTGCTTTCTTCCTTGCACCACCTTCTTTAAATGATCTCAAAATATATAGTTATAAATCAGTTGTTTTCTGCAGTTATGGACATTGCAGAGATGGAATGCTACCTGGTTTGACTTGATCTATTTTCTCGTGCGGTATTGGGTGAATTTCTATTTCTATTGGTGCGTGATGGTCCATCTTAAGAGCGCTACTGGTGGCTACCATGGAACTTGGTAATGTCTACTGTTTAATGTCGCTTGAGATCTCATTTGATGCATGCTTTATGAACGATCAAATTGGTCTGTTGGACTGTTCATACTGGCACCCAGTTTAATCTAATATTTTCAGAACCAGACTGGTGGTTAGACCAGAGCTAACTTGGACCAGATTGAGCCGGGTTGAATCGGAGTGGTCGAACTACTTGAACCAGAAATGACGTTAGCATGACATCAACAAAAATTTGAACCGAAAAAACGAACCTGTCACCAACTCACCATCTATTGTGATGCATACCTTTATAAAAAATGAATTTTCATTTTGTTGGTTATTTAATGTCACTATAAATTAACCATATTTATGTACAAAATCCTGAACTGATGATAATAATGTTTAATTCGTCCGAAATTCCAAATTACATCAAATCGTGTCCACACAAAACAGTAATTTACTCCAATACAAAAAGTTGCAACATGCCCATGTAGAATAATAAAGATGTGTCATCTTCGTAATCGTAGTTTGGAGTCGGACTTTGGTCTGTTGCAGTGCCTACAATATTCTAAATCAAAATAAGAAATAAAAATTATATAAAATGATATATATTATAATAAGAATTTACAATTACCATAATTTGTCAAATCTTCCACCAAAATTTACATGTCTTCCTACAACCAATTATTTCAATCATCTTCACTGGACAAGGGTTTTCCTTTGTGGCCATTTGTCTCCTGTGTCGGTAATAACCACTGGTTTGGTCCGGTCGACCGGTTGGATTGTGTTTCCGATCGGTTAGACAGTAAATGAACACACATGACTGGGTTTTAGGCTTCTGGACCGGTCAACAACCGGTTCTCCGTTCCAAAAACACTCAACTCAATCGTGTTCATCTCTAAGAAAGATGACACCAGAAACCCAATAAACTTTGGTGAACACGCTGATTTGTTGGCTGGTTAACCAGTCATCGATTCACTCGAGTGATCTGGAGTCTGGTTTTGGGTTTTTGTTATTTCTTCAGCGATACAAATCTAATTTATAACATCATGATTACCATTCGACTAGATCGAACTTGCTTAAGCCACAAACCAGTTCTCTAGCCTGTCCAGTCTTTGTTATGGTTTTATTTTGATACCTCCATTTCTGTAAATGAATTATATAAATTAATCTTATTAAGAATAAACATTTATTTAACAAATAATAAATGTTGAGAGAGAATGACTTTTAGTTTGATGATAAATGCATTGCATTTATGCATCTTTTTTTATGTGCATACACGGCTTTTCATTGCCGGCCTCATTTGCCAATAGAATTAGTATTCAGTAATCAATAATATAGCTGTTCATATGCCAATAGGTCTGAGTCATTGATTGTATAATATGCAAAAGCAAGGAAATGTTCCTTATAGAACCAGTGCCTTATTGCTTGTATTTCAGTAGTCGACTAGGGCTAGCCAAAGTGAACTCTTCTGGGGAAAGGTGGGAGCAAAATTGATAAGGTGTAGGAAGAGGCATTAACCATATTACAAAAACTGACGAGTAATAAGTGGGAGTCCTTATCAATCTGGAATGGCGGTGGCAACTTATCTAAAGGGTGCTGGTACATGGGCCAGGAGAATGCATGAAAACAATATCTAGGGGACTGTTGAAATACAATCTAGAATCTTGGTACACAAGCCGGGTACTAACATATTGGCTAATTATCTGGAGAGCACATGTGTACATGTAGTCAGTGAGTTGTATAATGCGACCTGAACCATAGTGGAGTTGATTTAATCAGATTTCGGCTGCTGCTAAGTCACACAGTCAACATGCCATCGGCGTGAGAAGTAGATGGATATTTTTCTTATGCGTTCTCAGACATTGAAGCTCAATGCTAAGTCCAACGCGTAAAAACCCATCTCTAAGATGTGTCTCTCTAATAGCTGCTGTGACAATGAATTATCAACTTCTCCATGTATATTGGATGATGGGGACAATCTTGAGATGATTGCCGTGCACATTATTATCAAGGGCTCCCGCCTAGGTGTGCCTAGGGCACCTAGGCTCTAGGTGGTGGGCCACTTCAAATGGGGCTCCTAGACATTCAGATAACTAAAATAGATGTCCAAGTCCTTTTAGGCACAAATTAAGACACTGAAAACCAAATTAGCATAGATTAGGTCAGAATTGGTCATAGATCAAATTTCAGTTATTTTAGGGAAGCAATATGTCTGATTTAGGCCAAATCAGATCTAATTTGGGTATATTAGGTCTGATGTTGGGGGAGATAGGTCTGATTTGGGAAAACATGTCTCTTTTGAGGGAATTAGGTCTGATTTTGCCAAATTAGGGCTCATTTAGGTCAATGTAGGACAAACTAGGGGACATTACGTCTGATTAGGTCATCTTACGCCAAAATAGGCCGGACTTAGGCTGCCAAATTAGGGAAACTAGGTTAAATCAGATCCAATTTCGATCATGTTAGGTCAACATTTATGCCGAATAGGTCTAGCTTAGTTGATGACAGGTGTGATGTAGGTGAAGTTATGATTGATTAAGCTTACGAATAACCAATACAAATGTACATAGTGATGTATATACATGAATATAACTAATTGTATATGCAAAATGATTTATATGTGTGTAAAATATAAACAATTATGAAGAAAGTCTACAAGCGCCCAGTCTCCAGCCTAGGCCCCTAGGCTTCCCTCTGGGAGGGGGGATTGCCTAGCTGCCTAGACAAGTATGGCTGTGCATGTGGAAGCAGTGCTGTCAGCTATGGTGCCTGATAACACACTAAAGTTTTGATTTTGCATCTTGAAACATTGGGGCTTTGACTAATGAATTTGCCATCAACGGTGTCTAAGATTGCAGTTTAGAACTTATACGAGTGAGTGGATAACTAAGCTTGTATATGCATAGGCCCGTTTGGTTTTCACGACCAGCAAGTATTAGCGAACTAATGGGCTGAACGGGTGAATACCAGTCACATTGTTCGGATCATATGTTCAGTTGTAATAAATGATTTTCTTTAGTTTCTTATTAATTAAATATGTAGCTTTAGTAGTGCTAATATAGATAATCTGTTCTCTATACATTAGATTTCCTTTCAATTACTTAGCTATATAGAAATTTGCTTATGTTACTTATTTGATGTGCATGGATGACTGAAAAATTTGTTGTCATTGTCGTGTCATTGCTTGATTCGGTGGGATTTCTGGTTGGGTTGGTTATCTAGGATCATCGGTTGAGAAAGCACAAAGTGGTAGATGGGCAGACGGGACCTTGTAGTCACTCAAGTGCCAATAGGGTTACTTTTTTAAGCAGTCGATCAACCTTCTATAGATACGCATATTATACATTAATAATCATATATTTCTAGACATATACTATTTAAACCCTTTTGATAGTGTAAGATTCACTTTTATATCACGGCAGTATGTGTAATAAGGGTCAGGTATAATACACTAATGCCTACTTCGACTGAATTCTGTTTAAATCCCAGTATTTAGTGTATTAGTTAACAGCTCATTCCATAGTACATGGAACTGGTGACTACAGCAACACAAGTGACGTTGCAGCATTTACGAGCTTCAGTAGTCACACTGAAATTATGAGTATCTGAAACTGCCAGCATCACTCCCTGGTTTCATCCTTTTTCTGCCATACCATCATATGTTTGTGTGTACCATATGTATCTATATGTGTGTATTGTGTGTTTATTTTATATATGCACTTAGATATAGTGAATATAGCAGTATATCTTACATAGAAATGCACATAATATGTTTGTATATACTGAAATTTAAATATATGTATATATGTATGGGTGTGTGTAATGGTGTCAATAGCGGTGTTTAATCGGCCAGACGGTCACATATTTGGCTCATGACGGCTGAGTGGGTCGATTTGCAATATATATGGCTGTGGACCAATTTCCCAACAGTGTTATGCAGAAAGAATAACATAGGACTGGCTGCTCCACTTAAGAGTTGGAGTGGCTGCTCCACTTTAGATTTCAGACAAGATTCAATATGGGCTCCTCGAAGCTGCCTCGCACATACTGTCAGGCAGGCAAAGCAGGCCTAAATTGTGGCTGTTTAACCGCCACGTATATGTTTAAATAAAGTGGCCGGGTTTTGGGCTGCCCACGTTTGTTTTTTCAAAACACTGAACAAGACCATTTTGGTCCCCCTTGTAGTACTGGCCACTTGTAGCAGCTCAAATATGGGTGTTGAATACATATGATGCAAAGATACATCTTAGAGATCTAAGCTGAGGTGTCAAGTTGAGATTTGCTGGAGATGCCAAAGTGTTGTGTAATATAGGTTGCGGCTGCTTGCTGAGTGATGTCTTGAAAGTCGAGGAAAGTTTTCTTATGATGCCAAGGAGTGGAAAGGAAGAACTTGTTGTCCTTCACCATTGTGATCAAGACTATTAGGGGCCGTTTGGGGGCTCAACTTGTGAATACATCTGCAATTCTGAAAAGAGGCAATCAACATTGCAGCAGTTAACAAGCACATCAGTTACAAGTATTCGGTTTGGATAACACTGCCGTCCAAATATGATCCAGAGCAAAAAGATATGATGTCGACTGTTGAAGGCTGAAGGCATGCTTTAGCAACTCATCAGGGACAACAGGGATATGCAACGATTGTCGTTGTGCAGAACTGTCATCTTCATTCCTTAGAGCAAGGGCCTTCCGCTGTTGACCCTGCTCTTGTGTGGGTACTACTTCCATGGCGAGAGATCATTGATCCTGTTGCAAGGACAAGAGGAAGTTTGCCGCCTTGCTGTACCAGTTGCGGCGAGCTTGCTCCTCCTACGCATAACCCGGCGGTTGCGACCTGCCGTGTTGAACGGAGAAGATGGCTGAGGAGTAGATCTGGCCGACGAGAGGCTTGCTGCTCTGGCGACAATGGAACGTCTGAAAAACTCATTGCTTCGTTTCTCAAAAATGAGGAACTGATCGGAGGATAGCCGAGGATGGAAGGATCATTAAGATGGAAAAGGAGGAAAATGAATCGCTAGGAGGGAGGCGGAGTCGGGAGCGGTGAGATCGGGAGGAGTAATTGCGGGCTATGTGGACGTTGTAAATCACGCCAATATTGGCATGATTCCAAAGACCATAAATTTGACTTGGTCAAAATACTGCACTTGGAATACTGGTAATGATGATTGTTGTGATAAACGTCCAAACGAGATTTTTGTCAAAACAGCATTCAGACCTCCGCCGATAAATACAATGCCGCGTCCAAATGCTTCATCCAAACGGCCCCTTAAAAACCGGGTGATGGGAGTTACAAGAAAGTTGGTTCTAGAATTTCATTTTATGTACATTGATTGTATGATGCTGAGGAATGAAAAGGTCATGTCAGATGTGCCTTTTCTGTTAGGGAAGCAAACATACATCTTAGAGATAGGGGTGAGCAAAATTTGGTTAATAACCGATTAACCGAATGGTTAATTCCAAATGGTTATTTTTTTGACAATTTGGTTAATTTAGTTTGGTTAATTGATTAACTGGTTAATTTTTTGGTTAAAAATATTTTCTATTTGGTTAACTGAATTAACCGAATAGTCAACAATTTATTCAAAAAGTTTAACCTACACATATATATTTCTAAATAGTTGTACTTTTATTTTAAAAACCTTTACGTTTATATACTAATCACGACTTTGACAAATTCTGTAGCGCTATATTTATATGAAATACTATTACAATATAACAATTGTTTAAATTTTTTATCAGTATCTTCATACAATATTATTACAACCGACACTAATTCGGTTAGGTTAACGGTTAAAATCTCAAACCACAAATTAACCATTTAACCGAACTGAAGTAACCATAACTGACCAAATCAACCGAATGCTCACCCCTACTTAGAGATCTAAGCTGAGGTGTCAAGTTGAGATTTGCTGAAGATGCCAAAGTGTTGTGTAATATAGGTTGCGACTGCTTGCTAAGTGATGCCTTTTAAGTCAAGGAAAGTTGTTTCTTATGATGCCGAGGAATGGAAAGGAAGGAACTTGTCCTTCACCGGATCAAGACTATTAAAAACCGGGTGATGGGAGTTACAAGAAAGTTGGTTCAAGAATTTCAGTTTAAGTACATTGATTGTATGATGCTGAGGAATGAAAAGGTCATGTCAGATGTGCCTTTTCAGTTAGGGAAGTTGTTTGTTATGATGCTGAGGAATGAAAAAGAAGGAACTCGTTGTCTTTCGTCGTTGTGATCATACCTATTAAAAACAAGGTGATGGGAATTACAAGAAAGTAAGTCAAGGAAAGCTGTTTCTTATGATGCCGAGGAATGGAAAATAAGGAACTTGTTGTCCTTCACTGTTGTGATCAAGCCTATTAAAAACAGGGTGATGGGAGTTGCAAGAAAGTTGGTTCAAGGATTTCATTTTAAGTACATTGATTTATGATACTGAGGAATGAAAAGGTGATGTCAGATGTGCCTTCAGTTAAGGAAGTTGTTTGTTATGATGTTGAGGAATGAAATAGAAGGAACTTGTTTTTCACCGTTGTGATCATGCCTATTAAAACAAGGTTATGGGAGTTGCAAGAAAGTCAGTACAAGCATTTCATTTTGGTACATTGATTGTATGCCTATAACTCTGATCGTCATTTGATTATACTGCCTATTACCTACGACCTGTGACCATTGCTTTAGGAAATCGGGCTTCTAGAATTCCTAAAGAAGACGCAACAAAGACAGTTCCCAAGTAAATACAATCTCTATAGCGAGTTATCAATGATTTTTGCATCCAATATGTTAAATGCTTGTCATTAATCTCTTATCTAGTTTTATTAAGTGATTTAGGTTACATGTCTTGTATAGTGAGTCTTTGGAGTGGATTATACGATGACATACATCTTGTTGTAGCTTTATTTGAGTGTGTGTGTTTTGTTGTTAGAAAAGTGCTTGTGTGTTGAGTCGCTATTCAAGTCTCATTTTGGTTGTGTATATGTGTCGGCGTTATTGGTACTTTAATGCTCTATTTATTTTGGTCATGAATAAATGACGATTTTCTCTAAGTTGTCATTCCAAATTTCGGTCTAGATTTTGTAAAATCATGATTTTTTTGGGCATTCATTGAAAACAAGAACGCCTTTTTCTATGCAAAAATTTGTATATCATCTAAATAAAATATGTTCTAAAGGTTTTGCACGTCTGCTTATTTTATCTTTCAAAGTTTCAAGTACATTGTGGCATCTTAAACCAGTTCAATATAACAACTTTAAAAAGAGAAATTTTACATGTCATGTGAAGTCAGAAAAAGGCGATCATCTGGTAGACTGCAAAATTTGGTTTCTGTTTTAGCATTTTTTGAGTGCAAATAAATTTTAATTTTAATCGAGCTTGACAAAAGTACATCAGTCTGAGTTTCTTTTTCTTGGTACATTGGGGTTTTTATATGCATGTCTAGCTCACTATCGATAGCTTCCACATGATACAACACTAATATCATTATCTTGTCCTCTCTTTTTACCATCATCATCATCTAAGCCTCAACCCAACCGAGACAGAGGGTTGGAGACAGTTTATAGATTCTTCTGTTCCATCCAGTTTTATGTTGTCACTTTCTTGCTTAGTTATAATGACGGAATCCCCTCCTTGTCAATCCTCGCATTATTTTGGTTCTTCTCCTTCTAACTCCTGACTAAACTACATTATGCCCAATCACCGGGTAGCTTTCCTGAGGCATAACCTTAAATTTCTAATGAATTTGACTTCGCCAATCGTCACATTGGAAATCATTTTCTTCCTTGCATGCAAATTTCCGGTAAAGGGAAGGGGGCAAACACATCACTGGGTTGGTTCTCATATCTTTTGAATCTTTGTAACTTGAAGAGTTTTACCTTCTAGCTTTATATTTTGATGGTTCTATGTTAGTAGGCTGGCCAGGCATTATGCCTAACATATGTGCTCTTGCTTTCAGGAACTGGCACAGTGCATCTTGGGTTGTTGGGTCTCAAAGAGGGGTTCAATGGTGGACGACACTGAGCAAGGAGATTTGTCTACGTCATCTCTTCAATATTATACATTTTCACCAGAATATGAGCCGTTCAGTTCTATCTGATGCACGCCTTGTCACACTGGTGAGGACCTTTACCTGTCGTTGGGAACTTGTGAACTCTGCTGGACGAATGCACTTTTGGCTGTGCTTGGTTGGTTGGACAATCTGTTAGGTTTTGGCTCTGGCAGCCCTGTCATTTACCTGAGGTGGTGCTGGAGCGTTTGCCGTTAGTTGAGCAGGTTAAGTGGAAGCTGCGGAGAAAACAAGCAATATAAAGATCCGTGAAGCTGCAGCTGGAAATAACTATGCAAGAAATTTAATAAAAGCGAACTTCGTCAAACTTTACTATAAATTATAGTGCTGTCTGATTGCTATGACGTGTTAATACGTAGCATCAGTAGTCTTTTCATTCTTATTGCAAAAAGTCTATTGTAAGCACCTTTAGTTACCGTATGCATACTATGTTGGTGAAAATTCTGGCCTTTTCTGATTGTCAGTGTTTGTGATAATATTTGACGACGCTTGCTTAATTGCTGTCTTTCCATTCTTCAATCATGAACCTGTGTTGTGTTTGGTTCGATAAATTGGATAAATCTGGATTTCAACTTCATGGTTGGCTTATGAGTGCCTTGTACACTCCTGGGATTTAACAATTGCAACAATCTCTGTTGTGTAGTATATGTGTCAATTGCTCGAGGACCTGGTAACTAATTCAATTACTTACCGTAGCACCTACCACATTCATGTATTTGATGGCTTTACAAAGTAAGTATAAAAGGAAGTATTTTAGATG
This sequence comes from Alisma plantago-aquatica, assembly GCA_963693085.1. Lineage (NCBI taxonomy): Eukaryota > Viridiplantae > Streptophyta > Magnoliopsida > Alismatales > Alismataceae > Alisma > Alisma plantago-aquatica. The sequence continues at coordinate 1,305,124,800 of OY856409.1, read as the reverse complement.
GTTGTCTGCACGAACTTTCTAGTGTCCATCTAGTTGTAACTTCAAAACTCTATCCGTATCTGCTGTTTTGCCTTTGAGGGTTTAATATAAAATTTTCAGAAACCCAACAAGTTTGATTCACACAATAAATAATGAAAGATGAGACCAACTGACGCACTTGATGGTAAATACTTTGGGACTGTAAGCATGCTATAATAATTATTAAATTGTAAGCCGCATCTTATTCAGAAAAGATTCTTCAAATGCCTTTGTGCTAGGACCTAACGAAACTGATCTTAGGAACAAGGTGTTAAGGAGAGGGTTATACGAGTAGATAAATGCTTAGAATACATCTTTTATTATTGTTCGTCAACTCTTAGTTTGTTGTGATTTGTTGGAGGGAGGCTTCGATGGTGTAGTTGCACACATTGGATATCAGATATTAATCTCTACTTGAATGGAGTATGAATTGTTTGGGCGGGGGTTCAGAGGGAGGTGGCACTAGCTGACATTGTTGTCTATTATTGTCACCTGGCGACATTTGTGTGGTACCTTGTGGATTTTAGGGAGATATGTCTTGTAAGTATACGTGCTAGAGGCGGATTGTTAAATAATTTCTAACTAGTACTACCGTCCATGACAATTGGTGTCGTGGGCTACGTTGGATTATGCCACTTGCGTTCGGTCTCTATATTGTTGAGGAGTTGTAAAAGGAAAGACGTCCGTATACGGCGTCAAGCGTTTGCAACTTTGCATGCTTATGGGGTTGCAGGGAAGTCTTGTTTATATTTGTTATTGTCGTTCATGCAACAGCGACAGGTACAATTTAATTAACAATTCATGCAGATCCAAAATAAGAATCAAAGAACAAACGAAGCAGGAGAACAGAAAATAGGAGTTAGATTCGCAAACCAAATCGTTCGTTGAGAAACGAACGTGTTACTTAAAGAAATCAGTGCCCGACAATCCTCGCGGATAGGCATCGTTCTCCCAGTCACGATCCGGCACAAACCTGGAACTTGCACGTCTCGCTCGCGCTCGACGTAGTCGCGTTGCACTGCTACCAGTGCAGCACAGCAACCACATGATCCATCGCCTGACATTGCGTCTTGAGGACAGGAAGGAGGAGTCGCACTTTGCTCAGGAGGAAAACTCCACAAAGCAACTCCGGGACGAAGCTCTCGCACTCAGGTTTAGGGCTCACAAAACACACGGCGGCAGAAGACTGTTTTCAGTGTGTTTAACCCTAATGACCGGATGTGTATATATAGCCACGCACGTCCCTAATCCTATTCTCAGTAAGACACAAACACTCGGTTGCTCTTGTACACAATACAGAATAATCCGTAAAAGAGAAACACTTTCTAATTAGGATTAAGAAATCCGAATAAGAAAGCAACAATTAATTACACGAGTAATTAATTACTTAGTTGTATCCTAGTGCAAAAAGAAGACGGAAGACATTCTCCACAATCCACAATCCACAAGCCCGAGCCCGGCCAGGCGAGGCGTGACGCGCGCGCGTGTGTGCGTTGTGATGTGGTAACCCCACCCACCAAGGAGGTGGGCATACCTCCCTCCTAAGACTCCTTTGGACACTAGTGCCCCATGTGATCCTTCATATGAGGACCACAAAAGTTCTAGGAGTGAGCAATATGGGATGAAATTTCTTTGTCATTTGCACTAGAAACAACACAACATTCTCACATGTACTTGCTGCACTATATTGGGCTTAACCCATGCTAAATAAATGACTTGCTACAGTAACGACGCTACAGTAATTACGTGAAGCTACATTTACCAACCATCATTTATCTAACAGGAAGCATGCCTATTCACGTGGAAACTTCAAAACAGGTTGAACTGTTGCATAATATTCTTAGATTCGTTACCTTTTACGTGCCAAGCTCTATGTTTTTGGTGATAACTAGATCGAGTCCCTTTCTTGGGGTTCACTCATACGAAACGGCTGGAGTTGTGTAGCGTTAAGCCCATCATGCACATTATGAAATTGTTCTGGAGGGCTTAGGCTTAAATGATATCTGAATTTAACAATATGAGAGGTTACTGTTGTGGATTGCATTAATGGTGCACTTCTATGGAATGTTCTTCGCAATATGGCAGTCGACATTTGTTGTGCATTGCTGATTATTGAGTACTTGTCTCCTAGCGTTAAGCTTACACTCGCATACACACTTGCCGAACTTATTCAAAAGAGATCATCATGTAGCATTTCAGTATTAAAGATAATTTTGCAACAAACCATTCAGATATAACTCTTGGAGCACATCTTTCGTGAGATATTGTCTGAAATAAAAGTCGGTGTATATTACATAGCTATCATTTGATATCTTAGAAAACCACACGCGATGATGAATCACATTTTTATTTGGTTGCATCAAAACCTTCTATAAATTTGACAATTTAGAGTGCATCAAAAACAAACTTGTGGACCAAACGTCCATTGTTATGCATGATTTTGTAGCCTCTGCTCGTGATCCATTGGTGTCAAGATGAGAGCTCAAATAAGATGAAGTTCTTGATATCATGTTTCGAACACAATAGGTTCAAACTTTCAATAACAAAATAATGACATAGTTTTATGTCATCATTAGTACACTCAATTCTGGCCTACATGTCCATGCACAAACACATGCATGTTTGCACATATACATGTAGAGGCAAGGAAGCTACACTTTTGGTGTGGGAAATTTCATTATTGGTCTCAATTGCATATATCCAATCTTTCATACTAATATAAATGGAAGGGAATTATGTAACTTTTATCAGTCTGGATTATAGGACCACGTTGACAACCTTTATGGTCTTATTTATCATTGATATATTTTGAATGCTAACATCTTATTTTAGAGTTACATTGGTTTATCCCCCCACAACTCTATGCGTGTGCAAACCTACATATAGGAATGGGGAAGGGGGCTTCATTTTGCACGTTGGTGAGAGTAAAACTAAAAATGAGATTAATAACCATGATTATTAAGAAAATATAAGAAACTATTACGAACCCTGAAAACAAACAATGAAGTCAGGCTATTAACTAGGTTTTGTGTAAGGCACTATATTTACACATGGGTAAGATGTTGGGCACATGAGTCCATCTGAAGAAATTTTCACTATTCTAGGATAAACAAGTAGTTAAGTCAATCTCTATTAAATGAAGGTTATCAAAATGTCACCTTCTCATATATGAATTTTATATACATAGTTTATGAACGTTAATGATTCTTATATGAATGAGAAAACCAATATCATATGCTCATATCATCATGTTGATGAGATCAACTTAAAGAGATCGAAAAGAGTGTAGATTACTTTCTGGTGACAAATTTACCTTGCTTGAACTCCTTTGAGGTGGAGGATGATGGTTTTTACCTCAACAGAATGATGGAGGAAACATCCATATTTGTATTTCATCTCTTGGAATTTCTTTGCCAACACTCACCTATTTGATGAGGCTAGTTAGGGGTTCTTACTCTAGTAAGTTTCATCTCTTAGATTTTAATGGAGGGAAACCAACAACCTAAATGTATTTTCTAAGTTCGACATTGTTGGCATGTATGCCTAGAGAGCCAGTCATATGATGATTGTAATGACATATCTTATAAATAATTTGATTAATAATAAAGACAATCTTCCAATTTATTATGTTTTGCTCACTTATGAGATAATGATGTAATGTAGTAAGTGTGTAAAGTATGATATTACTCAATGACATATGTCTTCTTAACCTGAATAATGAGATCATACAGATGTTAAGAGTATATAGATTCTTGTTATGTCCCTAGTCAGTTGTTATTGTGGAAGTTGATAGACAACAATAACACATAAGACTAGAGTGTTTGTTGGTTGATGACATAATCTCATTAACTTAAGATATGTGATATCAAGCCAAACACATAGATACTTATTAGAGAATATTGTATCAAACAAACCCACCTTGAGAGTGATGCATGGAAATCATTACTTGATAGTCAGAATCATATCTTATAGTGATGGTGGTGATTGTGGTTCTTAGACCAAAAATCACTGCACTCATAACATGCTATTCCATGTACTTTGACATCATCCACTGTGACCTTGAATAAGGGTTGCCATAAAGGTGGTGCTTGGGTGCATTATGACACATGGGAATGATTGTGAGTGATGTAGATGGGATTTGTCCCTCCTACAAGAGTATGATATCCTAGACACTTGATTAGTGAGTCTGAGAAATGCACGACCATGCTCATGTGAGTCAATATGTGATCTTAAGCTTACATATATTTCAGATAGTTTTCTCTAGTTCAAGGAACATGGATTGAACATTAAAGAGGATGACCATTCCGTACCTCGAGTTCAATCTAGATATCAATGACAAAGGAACTATACGATCACTGCAACATCAATCACAAATTGTAGGTTGAAGCTGTTCTCCAACTTTTTGACTACTTGGGTAGCAATGATGTCTTGCTAGATACCAATCATTGCTTGTGATGTCATAATTTGGTTATGGACATTCACTGCCAATATAACTTGGAACCTATAGGGTCACACACATAGGATACACCTAGAATAGGCATTTATTCATGAATGTAGTTTAGAAATGATTACTAAAGTGTTAGGTATTTAATTTAAACAATAATGACTAAAAGTTGATTGAGTGGGATATGAATTGACCGATCTAAATGTTGAACCGATTGATTCAAGTATCAAATCAATTTGAACCAACACCGGCAATCAGATCCATGAGACGACTAGCTCAGTAAGTGAACCGATTGGCTTAGATCTATGAACCAACCGGCTCAAGTTGTAAACAAACCGTTTAGTTGACCAATTAAATTGGATCAAGGATTGATGTTGAAGTCATGTTATGTAGTTATCGAATATAAATTGCCAATGCAATTATGATTGAGAAACATAGTGAAATGACTACTTTAAGGGTTAAACTGATCAACTCACATGTGAACCGATCAGTTCATCATTCGTAGGTTATAAAAATTCATGAAATTCCTTCTCTTTGACTCCCACTTAGACTAGAAATCCTAACCCTGAACCTCCTATAAATAGCGGGGAGTCGAGGCTTTCTAGAGACACAACAATAACCTTTGATAATTGTTGTCTTCTCATAGTTGTGGTAATGTGAGAATTTGAGAAATTCCTACCCTTCAAAGGGAGGATAGCAAGGGAGAGACAATTGACAGAGTAAGTCGATGCTAGCACACTAACTAGAAGAGACAACTCTTTTTTGTCCGTTCAACTAGAACAACAAGAGTTTTTAGTGGTTCGTGTGGACTACTATAGAGGCGAGGAGGCCGTTCCACCGGCTAGGAGGACGAAGTCAACTACCATATGTTGTGATCAACCAGGAGGTCGTTGCTGATGTTGTCCAAGTGCAACTTGAAGAAAGACACACAGTGCAACAAGGGATAGTCGTTGGACTTGCTCCAGGACCAAGTATAAACCTTAAAATCATCCCTCCCATTGTAGAGTTGTTGATGCGATCTAATGCTCAAAGTGAAATATGGTAGTTAAATTTTTATTTCCGCTACTGCGTCTTATGCCATATTTCCCTACAGTGGTATAAGAGCAATGTCATTATAATTTGGGAATTAATTCATATGATCGGATTTTAGTTTTCATCATTTAGTTATTACATACAATGTGGATATTTAAATGACTAAAGAGCATATTAGATGAAAGATCACATACAATACCTATATATGATATGATGTATATATGCAATCTATACACATTATCCTAAAATTGGTTTTGATGGTGGATATTAGCATTGTTATGGCCAACAATCCTAGATCTCTATACTTGTTGGATGGTTGTTTATTCCTTTTTTTGTCTCAGTTTGCATACTGAGCCTCTATCTTCTCTTCCATATGTAAAAGTATTAGTTCTCTCCTTCCTATGCCCCCCTTGAATGTAACTCAAGATTTTCCTATTACCATGTAATATGTTTAATAACAAGAGGGTAGTTTTAATTGTTGTTATAATGAAGAAAACGCTCAGCACCAGATGAACCACCCATTTTAGAAGACAAACTGATTGGCTGGAGGACCAACGAGGCCTGACGATAGGAGGAGCAAATGTGATTGACTAGTGGCCCAACCGATCGACTGGAGGTGTCTGAAAGATGTTTGGACTAGAGGACAGACGATCGATACACGAGACCAACCGACCGACCATGAGGCAAGTCGATCAGTTCAAGAGTTGAACCAATCGACCATGATTGGTTCAAGTATAAATCTTCATCAACAACGGGTTGCTGCATGCGATGTAGACCTTAGGCCGTAGTAATTCCTTATGGATCCAAGGAATTACAATAGTATGGCCATAACTGTCACTTATGTTCTGTTGCATATTTTCGTTTGTGGGATATAGTATGTATACGATACATATCTGTATGTGGTGACTAGATATGTATATATATTTATAAATATAAAATCCCTCAATATAATATTAAGGCGTAGATGCTTTCCATTAGAAACACACATGAAAATCTTAATTGACTAAGCATGGGCACGCCAAGTGTGGTACACTGTCCATCTCATTGAAGTGTGATGGTAGTTATGTGGTCCTGCTAAATAGGGTGCATCACTATCATGTTGGCTTTTGGGTTAGACTTAACTAGGTGATCTTAATGAGATTAAGTACCTAGAAGCATACAAATGACTATGGAAAAGAGTTACACATACCATCTATCCAATAATTGTATTAGATGTAAGGCAAAAATTGCCTACCTTAATGATTGATTATGGACATTGGCGTTGGCCTAGTAACAACTCAATTATTTTGGGTCTTGGCTAACTAGAAGGTTATATGATGCGATATTTTAATTTGATATCTGAGGGATATCACTTTGAACAAAATGGTGGGAGTGATAATTAAATAAAGGCCTAATTAAACATCATCAACTTTTATTTTAATCAAATTAAATCAAAAGTGTTTTGAAAAATTGCAAATTTCTCTTGTAGAATCAAAAGACAACCAATAACACCTTTTCCTTTTTCAGTCCTTGAGAAAAACAAGTTGAGTGGGAATAATTTTCACGATGGGTTTAGGATGTTGAGAATTGTTCTCACACATGAGTGCAAGATCTATGTCCTGGAGACATCAGAGCCAAATAAACATGCTCCCACTGTGCCTATGGCTGACAGGGATACTTACAAGAAGTACTCTGAAGATGCTGTTGATGTCAAGTGCCTAATGTTGTGTTCCATGAACTATGAGTTACAAAGACAACATGAGAACATGACTGTTATTGAGATGGTAATACATATTAAGAACATGTATCAAGATCAGACAAGACAAGAGAGATATGATGTCTCCAAGGCATTATTCAAGTGCAACATGGCAGAAGGAGATCCAGTAGGTCCCCATGTACTCAAGCTTTTTGATTAAGTAGAGAACCTTGCTAGATTGGGATTTCCCTTGGGTCAAGAGTTGGCCACTGATGTGATTATGCAGTCACTGCTAGAGTCACACAGTCAGTTTGTCATGAACTACAACATGAATGATTTTGACAGGTCATTGTTAGAATTACTTGGCATGTTAAGAACAACTAAAGCACAAATGAAGAAAGAAAAACCCACGTCTATGATGATGATCAATAGAGGAAAGGGGAAGTCAAAGGGCAAAGTCAAATATAAGAAGAGTTCTAAATCTAGCCAAAATCCCAAGTCTTATGCACTCAAAGCAAAGGGAGGGGTGACCAATAGAGGCAATTGTCACCACTGTCACCAACCTAGACATTGAAAGAGGAATTGCCATCTCTACCTGGAGGAGCTGAGGAAAAAGGAGGGGATATAGATATCCACATTAGGTATATACATTATTGAGATAAATTTGTCTACTTCTTCATCTTGTGTACTAGATATCGAATGTGGATCTCACATATGTTCAAATATGTAGGATCTAAAAAAAGCAATCCTTTACAAAAATGCGAGGTTGAACTGCAAGTCTTAAATGGAGTAAGAGTTCCTACCACTAATTCCAAACCTATAATTTATCTCTGCCCAGAGTTAATGAATTGCTAATTTGTACCTACCATAAATAGAGACATTATTTTTGTATCTTGTATGGGCAAGGATGGATATGAATTTCATATAAAGAATGGTCAATGTTCTATTTGAAAAGATGAAATCTTTTATGGTAGTTCCCCAATGTCTTATGGTCTTTATTTGCTAGATCTAAAGACAAATACTTATATCGTAAATACCAAAAGATTAAAATAAGATAACTCATACAAAACATATCTTTGGCATTGTCGTCTAGGGAACATCAATGAGAATCACATATGTAGACTCCATTAAGATGGTTATCTAGACTCTTTTGGTTTTGAATCAGTAAAGACATGTAAGTCTTGTTTGTTGGGAAAGATGACAAAAAACTCCCTTCACTGGAAATAGTGAGAGGGCTAGTGATCTATTAGGACTCATACATATTGATGCATGTGACCCTTTTAGAACAAATGCTAGAGGTGGTTATCCGTACTTCATTACCTATATTGATGACTTCAGTAGGTATGGTTATGTTTACCCGATGAAACATAAGTTATAAACTCTTGAAAAGTTCAAGGATTTCATGAATGAAGTACAAAACCAACTTGGTAAAAGTATTAAGACACTTCATTCTGATCAAAGTGGAGAATACTTAAGCCAAGAGTTTTAGGACCTTCTATGATACCGTGGTATTGTATCAGAATGGACTCCACCTAGAACTCCACAACTTAACAATGTATCATAAATAAGGAATTGTACATTCCTAGACATGATGTAATCAATGATAGTTTAGCTGATCTTCTAACTTCCTTATAGGTTTATGTTCAAGAAACTGTTGTGCTTACACTAAACCGTGTACCATCTAAATTGGTTCAAAGACACCATATGAGATATGGTATGGGAAGCATCCCAATGTGTATTTTATGAAGACTTGGGGCTGTGAAGCTTTATGATAAAGCAATTTCCCGAAAAAACTTGGAACCAAATCGAATAACTGTTATTTTGTTGGATATCCTAGGGAAATCAAAGGATATTACTTTTATACCCTATCTGATAACAAAGTGTCTGTTTCCAGGGATGTTGTATTCCTAGAAAAGGAATTAGTGGGAGCAAAGTAGAACTCAAAGTAGTTCGAGACCAACAAGAAAGCATTGAACCTATATAGGTACAAGAGGAACCTAGAGAGTCACAAACCGTTGTGGAATCTCAAATTCCTCATGTAACATAGGAACCTTGTAGATCTAGTAGGGCATGCCTTAATCCATATATATTTGGTTATCTAGTGACTCAAGAAGATGATGTGTCGATCATTGATGATGAGCCAACTACCTATCTATCTATCTAGAAGCTGTTAAGGGACCATAGTATGAGAAATGGCTTGAGGCCATGAGATTTGAGATGACAACCATATACACCAACAAGGTACAAACCTTATTGGGTCCACCTAAAAGGGTAAAACCCATAGGGTGCAAATGGATCTTCAAGAAGAAGATCGACATGGATGATAATGTACAAAAAAAAGATTGATTGCAAAGGGTTTTAGATGAGTTCAAGGTGTTGTCTATGACGATACCGTTTCTCCAGTTGCCATGGTTAAGTCCATCAAGATCATGCTTGTCATTGCATCTTATCATGACTATGAGATTTGACAGATGGATATTAAAACTGCATTCCTTAATGGGAATCTTCTTGAGTATGTGAACATGACACAACATGAGGGTTTTATAAATCCAAAGGATGTAAATAAAGTAATCTACAGAGGTCAATCTATGGATTGAACAAGCATCTCAGAGTTGGAATCTTTGATTTGACAAAATAGTCAAAGAGTTTGGCTTTAGTCAAAATGAAGATGAACCATGTGTTTACAAGAAGGTTAGTGGGAGAATGATTGTGTTCCTCATATTGTATGTGGATGTCATACTATTAATGGGGAATGACATCGCTACTTTACAAATGATAAAGACCTGGCTAAGAAATACATTCTCTAAGAAACACTTAGTCAAAACATCCTATATCTTAGGAATCAAGATCTATCGAGATAGATCTAGAAGGTTTCTTGGCCTAAGCCAAATCACATACATTGACAAAGTGCTAAAAAGGTTCAACATGGAGAACTCGAAGAGAGGAAACTTACCCATGTCTCATGGTGTTAATATCTCTAGATCTCAATGTCCCAGTTCTTGTGAAGAACGAGAGCACATGACTAACATTCCATATGCATTTGCAATTATATCTATCATGTATGCAATGTTATGTACTCACCCTAATGTATCATTTGCCTTGAGTATGACTAGAAAGTATCAGTCAGATCCTGATGAATGTCACTGGACTGCTGTGAAGAACATCCTTAAGTACTTGAAAAGAATTGAGGATCAGTTCCTGGTATACAGTGGTGAGGAAGAGCTGGTGCTACTGAATTACACTAATGTGAGCTTCAAGACTAAAAAGATGACTATAGATCATAGTTTGGACTTGTGTTTTGCCTAAAAAATGGAGCTTTAGCCTAGAAGTGTTCCAAGAAAGTGACAGTTGTTGATTCTACAATGGAGGCCGAGTATATTGATGCATTCAATGTAACAAAGGAAGCTATTTGGATCAAGAAGTTCATTTTTGAACTTGAGATGGTTCCAATAATCAACGATGCAATTGAGATATATTGTGACAATAATGGAGATATTGCACAAGCTAAGGAACCCTGATTGCATCAGTGTTCCAAGCACATACAGAAGCAATTCCATCTCATACGAGAAATTGTACAACAAGGAGATGTGAAGATTTGCAGAGTACCAACTGAGAGCAATGTAGCTGACCCCTTGACAAAAGCACTTTCACAGCAAAAGCACGAAGGTCATGTTAGATCACTTGGGATTAAGTTCATGGGTGATTAGATCTAAGTGCAAGTCAGAGTTTGTTGGTATGTATGCCAGAGAGCCAGTCATATGCTAATTGTAATGACATATCTTACAAATGATTTGGTTAATAATAAAGGTAATCTTCCAATTTATTCTATTTTATCCAATTATGAGATAATGATGTAACATAATTAATGTCTATAGAATGATATTACTCAATGATGTATTTCTTTAGGTTGAGGACCCGAACATGTGACCATACAAATGTTAAGAGTATATACATTCTTGTTATATCCCTAGTCGGTAGTTATTGTGGAAGTTGATAGACAACAATAATACATAAGACTAGAGTGTATGTTATTTGTTGACATAATCTCCTTAAGTAATAGTATATGATATCAACCTAACACATAAATACTTGTTAGAGAACATTGTATCAAACAGGCACACCTTGAGAGTGATGCATAGAAACCATTACTTGGCAGTCAGAATCATCTCTCATAGTGATGATGGTGATTATGGTTCTCATTCCAAAAATCACTATACTCATCACATGTCATTCGACGTACTTTGACATCATCCACTGTGACCTTGAATAAGGGTTTCCATAAAGGTGGTTCTTGGGTGCATTATGACACATGGGGATGACTGTGAGTGATGTAAATGGGATTTGTCTCTCCTACAAGAGTATGACATCCTAGCCACTTGATAAGAAAGACAGAGAAATGCATGGCCATACTAATGTGAGTTAATATGTGATATTAAGCTTAATATATCTTAGAAAATCTGCTCTAGTTCAAGACATATGGATTTAATGTTGAAGAGGATGACAATTTCATGCCTCGAGTTGAATCTCGATATCAGTGAAAAAGGAACTATATGATCACTACAACACCCATAATAGACTATAGGTTGAAGTTGTTCTCCAACTTTCCAATTACTTGGGCAGCGATGATGTCTTCTAGATACCAATTATTGCTTATGATCTCATAAGTTGGTTATGAAAATTCATTGCCAATGTAACTTGGAACCTATAGGGTCACACACATATGATACACCTAGAATAGGAGTTTATTCATGAATGTAGTTTAAACTTGATTACTAAAGTGTTAGATATTCAATTTAAACAATAATGGTTGAAAGTTGATTGAATGGACAGTGAACCAACCGATTCAAGTGTTGAACTGATCAATTCAAGTGTCAGGCCAATTTTAACCAACACTGGCAATTAGATCCATGAGACGACCGGTTCATCAAGTGAACCAATCAACTCATCTCGGTGAATCGTCCAGTTCAAGTTGTGAATTGACTGTTTGGTTGATAAGTTTGATTGGATCAGGTCTTGATGCTGACATCATGTGCATTAATTGAATATTAATTACCAATATAATTGCGATTGGGAAACATAGTGAAATGACCAGTTCAAGGGTTGAACCTGTCGGCTCACATGTGAATAGATAGGTTCATCTATGAACTGAACCTGTTCATTGTATGTATGTTATGAAATTTTGTCTCTTAGACTCCCGCTCAGACTCAAAATCCTGATCCTCATCCTAACCCTCCATTCAATAGAGGGGTAGTCAAGGCTTTCTAGAGACACAACAATAAGATCTAATAATTGTTGTTTTCTCATAGTTGTGGTAATGTGAGAACCACATCAAGTCCTACCCATCAAAGGGAGGGATAACAAGGGAGATACAATTGGGAGAGCAAGTCAACACTAGCACGCTGACTAGAAGGGACAACTCCTTGTTTGTTCAACTAGAATGACATGAGTTCCTGCTAGTCCCCGTGGACTACTACAGAGGTGAGGAGGCTGTTGCCACCCTCTAGGTAGATGAAGTCAACTGCCATCCATGGTGATCAACCAGGAGGTCACTGGTGACGTTGTCCAGGTGCATCTTAAAGAAAGATGCACATTGCAACAAGGAATAGTTGATGGTCTTGCTCTAAGACCAGGTATAAACCTTGCAACCATCCTTCCCATAACATAGTTGTTGACACAATATACTGTTCAAAGGGGAATATGGCAATTAAAATTTATTTCTACTGACGTATCTGATGCCATATTTCCTACAGAAATAGGTTCTTATCTATATTGGTAAGTAAGAAGGATTAAGGTTTATATGCAATATTTTCCATGAAATTCAAAGTATGTCAAAAACACATGGCTGCACATACATTGGGAACCCATTGTGCATTTCGTGATCCAAAGTCATTTGGAAAGGCCCAATCAAACTTGTTTCATGATATGACATTGAGGCTAGTTTTAGATGGGAACATATGCTGGGCACCTGTGCAAATGATGCTCTAGAGACTACACAAATATATTTGGGTAAAGTTGGGTGGTTGCAATCATTGACATAGCATTTTTGGGTGATTTTATGTTACTTCTCATCTTGCTATACCCATGTTGGCTAAGTATCTCATGATTTTATAATTGTGTCAAGGTTGATAAGGTGGTTGTGGACCTAACAATGATTTTAGGTTCAAACAACATTGTTGTACACATGTGGGTTGACTGTGTTGCAAGACAAATAGATCAATAAATATTTTGCAGACATCTAACAACTCATGTCCATTCATCTAGATTGAACCATGTTAATATTTGAAAATTTTGGGTCATATTTTGGTGAAACCTACATAAAATTTTGTATCATATAGATTCTCATTTGGGATTTTGAAGTTATTGTCACTAATTCTGATCTGCATTTCCATCCAATGTTTGTTTAAGCAAGGTGATCAAAGATGGAATTTCTAAAACTTCCCCTCCAAAGGCTAAGTTTGGTGTTTGATTACAAGAATAAACCGGCTATTTTATGGGCCAAACAAAACCCCAATGGATTGGGTTGAAACATGATGACCATTTTTTCTAAGTCCATTTTCATCTTGGGAAATCACTATTCATCATAAGGGTTCAAGCCATTAATCAAAGAAAAAAATGATAAGCTAGTAATAGTGTAAGAATTCCAAATTTGAGACATCTTTGATGGGGTAATTTATATCTTGTTCTGAGATATAACTACTATATAATGCAATCAACAATCCATTCAGGTTAACATTCAAGAGGGGTATTAGTAAATATCAGATCTAAAGACATCATTTTCACATGAGGGGACACCTATATAGTCATCAACGCCAACTAAATATTTTGTATTAATATCAAACTCTTAGATATTATCACAGTTGACACACAAAAAACCCAACCTTCGAAAAGGCATTGAATAGCCTAAAGTTACATCAAGTTCATATAGATTTTTGGAATTTATTGAGAAATAATTGGGATTTTGCAAGGACTGAATTTTTTTGCAATAACTTTAAACTCAAAGGCATCTAGGGCAGTTGGGCAATGTCTCAACTTTTGAAATGGCATGAAGAGTTTATAGTAACACCTAGTTTTGAGACATTACTACAACTAATTGAAAAAGAGACAACCTTCAAAATGCCTTCATTTTTTTATAGTAACATCAAATTTAGACACATTACTATGACTTATAGGAGAATGGCCCAAACTAATAAAATGACTTGAAAAGCTTGACAAGAATGTTCAATTCAAAGTCATTTTTACAATTTATTAGGCAACAACCAACCCTCCAAAAAGGACTTAAAGACTCTAGCAATAATGTGTAAGTCAAATACATTAGTACAATTGGACTTGAAAAAAGTACTAGTGATGTTAAATTCTTAATGCAACAAATCAAGCAACAACTCAATATTTATAAAGGAACAGAAGACTTTGTGATCCCAAACTTGGGAATACTACTATGGATGATTGGTAAATGACACAACTAAAAGAGTTTGTAGTGACATTAAATTTAGAGACATTCCCATGGCTATCTAGGCAACAACTCAATCTCTTAAAAGGAACACAAACAATAAATTTAGAATGTTATAAAATAGTTTAGAAAACAACACAAAATTAAGAAAGGATGTGAAAATACTGACACTAACATAATATTGGGATGCATTATTAAGTTCCAGTGAAAAGAATTTCTCGTACTTTGAGAAAGAATTTAACTAGAGAATGTTGGGTTTTCTGCACAATCCATGATAAATGCACAATGGTGAATAGATTTGTAGGTTCAAGCAATAACTTTGTGGTGCACAATTTGTGTGCATGATTTATAAAAAAGGTTAATGTCATATATGTCATGGTCTTGATCATTAAATTTATATGAGTAAAGCTTTCTCCTAATTTTACTTTATTTTATCTTGATTTTTTTTGCTTAGGATTCTCAACCTCCAACATGTCAAATGGGTTGGATTCATGTTGAATCATTGTGGGTACCCGTCTCGAGGGTGCAGTTTAAAAAGAGCCATTGTTAAATGAGTGTAACAACACACTCAAAGTTGATACACACACACACATATATATATGCATTTATATATATATGTATATATATGTATATATTATATATACATATATATGTATATATATATATTTATATATGTATGTATATAAATACATATATATATGTTTATATATATGTATATATATACATATATGCATATATATACATATATACACACACATATATATGTATATATATGTATGTATATACATATATATACATACATATACATATACATATGGTCGACTAGCCGTTGCCAAGTTGTAGGTACTGCTTCACATTAAATATAGAATGGTTCCTTAATATCTCTTTAACATTGGAAAAATGAAAGAAACCTCCATGATATTTGGTGTCCAATAAAATGCAATATTTGTTGCTAAGTTTTAATATAAAATTGTAAAAAAGAAAACAACCAATCACAACAATGTCAAACTGAAAAAAATAATATAAATATGTCGCAAATAGCATGATATATTGTCATTACAACTCTATATTTTTATGTAATGTTAGAAATTTCTAATATAGGATGTAGCTATGGCTATCTATTGCACAACGTGAATATAAAGAGAATATATTTGTTAAAACATGCAATGAATTATATGTTCATTAATATAAACAACAATGTTGAACATAATTACCTTTTTCATATAGAATTGAAAATCATTTAACATATCAACTATGGTCATTAGACTTTATCTTTTTTATATTATATACATTATACGTCAGACATTTAGTTTCTTGCTAAATGTGTGGGTGTGGCATGTATTAAGATTCAAGCATGTATTATTTATTTTAATATATTTATTTTAATTAATCCACAAAACCTGTTGACTAAACAAGTGGATATGAGTTTGAGAGATTTCTGGCAGGTGATAAATTTCATCACTGAAATTCAACTTAAACGAGTCGACGCATAGGTACTCACAAATATTGACCTAATTTGACATCTCTACTCGAGATATAACCATTATAAAAAATGCAGTCGTTGCATCACAATAGAACAAGCTTTCACTTGTGTTTTGACTCCTCAAATCACCTTCTTTCTTTCAAAATAGGTCAAGAATAGGCGCCTTGATGTTTTCTTCTTGAGATCCATTTGTCACTCCTATTTGAAAGACCCAATTTTTCTTCTACTACCAATGCTAATTGCCACATGGGGTGGATTTTCATTCCATTTATGTTAATTTTAGTAAAATTTTATTTTTTTTACTTCACAAACTCTACATTTTGTGGTTCTTTTTTCATGACTTTCCTAAGAATCTTGTCCATTTGAATAAAAAATCTCATAGATTAAAAACTTTTATCATTTTAATCTCAAAGGATTGGTGTTGTTAGATCTTAGTCATGGACAATACACTATCATCATTGTAGTGTGAGAATTCTTCTATGACAATTGTCAAGAATGCATCAAGGTAATTCACATAATTTTTTTTCTTCCTTTTGGTGATGTTTTCTTCTAATATTATGATATTCTAAAAAAAAAATCTATTAGTGAGGTGCCACCATATAATCACGTGTTCAGACCTAATCCATACCCATTGTGGTGATGAGACACCGTAAGGGTGACTAAGTAGGTGGCAAGGTAAAATTTCGACTCACATTCTTCATTCTATATTTGTTGAATATTTTGATCATTGCAATGTCGGTCTTGGTAGAGATTCCACAGTCTATCAAACTACCACCACTAGTCGGAAAACTTCCACAATTGCACTAGCCATCTAAACGACATTGAGCATGATCTGATTGAGACAGTGGTGTTCTGTATGATCTTGGCCTATCTAGTCAAGAAAGGTACTCATATATTGTACAAACTAATGGGGTGATTTTATCAAAGATGAACGCCTTCCACTTCGGCTTCTACGAGATGAGCACTAAGTGTTTTTTTGTGCTGATGGGCCTCCTCTTGGGGGGGGGGTATTAATTGAGGTGTACACCATAACCATTTGGCACCATATACTCGAGTTTTAAGAATACGTAGCTGGTGGATACCTTCTTCGTTCATGGTTTTTTAATCATGAAAATGTTAAGAATAAGATTGGTAGGGATTATATGTTAACTTGGCAGATTTGGGATCTCATCCTCACCTATGATCGAGGAGGCACAATGTGTAGAAACTCGTTCCACTACATGTGCTGTTTCTGGTGGATGACTTTCTAGGGAATAGACTCCACACCATTGATTCTATATGCATATTATCTTCGACGCTCTATGTATTAAAGTTTCTTCCACATCTATCTGATTATTTATTTATGCTATTGCATGTTTTACATTATTCCTTGATCTATTTATTTAGTCTTTTGTAGTTTTCAACATACAATCACTTTTCCTATGACTATCTATAGATGAACTAGGAATTCTGTGTAATGAGCGAGACCCAAAAGGTCAAACTCATTAATCATTTGGATTATAGGAACAACCTGAATGAAAAACATAAAATCCAATTCGTGAAAGCACGAATTTCCATCTAGAAATAAAATTAAACGGTCCAAATATTACATAATTTATCAAAATATCAGTTCTTCATCTACAAGGATTAATGCATGAAGAAAATCTATATAGCTAAAATGAATGATGACTAGCTATAGAGGGAAACCTGGCCGTTTCAATTCTATCACCAACAATCAGCCACTCCTATGCAAGGTCCGATATTTTATTTACCTAACGGGGTTGGGTCATTGCGTGTAACGGTCTACATGATGCGGGTTAAAAAGACCCACTCTTAAATGGGAGCAATAACACACTCAAAACTTGATCCATTTGGTTGCCGGTCGATCCCGGGTGTTCTTATAATATGTGTGCAATAAAAAAGATGTTGCTAGTCACTGATCTACAACAAATGTAGAATGATCCATTCATATTTTTACACATATAAAAATGGTAGAAACCTTCATTGTTTTGGTGTCAAAGACAATGTAATAGCTATTTCTTAGTTTTAACATTAAATTGCAAAAAAAAAGTAAACAACAAACTGCAACAATGTAAAATAAAAAATATGATATAAAGATGCTGCAAATGACAAATATATCGCCAGAAAAACATTATATTTTTATTTAATGTTAGAGTTAATAATATAGTATATTTTTATGGTTATCTACTGCACAAAGTGAGTATGAAAAATATAGTTGTTAAAACTGCAACACATTATCTGTTCATTAATATAAACAAAAATGTAGAACATAATTACTTTGTTTCTAATAGAGTGAAAAGTTAACAAAACTATTAACAATTGTCTTTAGACTTTGTGTTTTTATGTTATATACATTACATTTCATCCGTTTAGCTACTTAATAAATGTGTGGGTGTGGCATGTCTTAAGGTTTGTACATGCATTATTTATATAAATATTTTTTTAGTTATATAGATCACCTACAAAATCCCCTAACTAAACATGTGGGTGTGGAACTAAGGCATTTCTAGTGGGTGACAAATTTCATCACCCAAACCCAACCTAAACGGGCCAATCGGTGGGTGCCCACATATTTTGACCCAATTCAAAAAGTGTACCCAAGATATATCTATTATAAAAAGCGGTCAATTTGTAGGGTTGCACAACTATGCCACCTCCACACAGTTGAAACTTATGGATTTCCTCACCTGCCAAACCTAGTGCATATTTGTTGTGAGCTTACTTCGACAAGTATCACTAATGCAGTCATTACGCTACACCTCAAAAACACATTCTTTCATTTGAGTTTTGACTCCTCAAATCACCTTCTACTTTTAGAAGAGGTGAATAATGGGATGCCTTGTTGTTTTCTTGTTGAGATTCATTTGACACTTATATTAGAGAGATCCATTTGTTCTTCTAATACCTACATTGATTTCCACATGCGGTGCATTTTGTTCCATTTTTAGTTAATTTTGGGTAAAACTTGATTTTTTTTGCTTCACACAAACTCTACATTATGTGGTTCTCTTTGCTTGACTTTCCTAAGAATCTTGTCCATTAGGAGCAAAAATCTTATATATTGAATACTTTTACCATTTTAATATCAAATGGCTGGTGTAATTAAATCTTAGTCATGGACAATGCACTATCATCATTTTAGGGTGAGAGTTCTTCTATGGAAATTGTCAAGGCTGTAGTGAGGTGTGATTGTCACAATTTTTCCTTTTGGTGATGGTTTCTACTAATAATCTAACATCCTATAAAAGATCTATTAGTGAGGTACCACCATAAACTCACATTTTTAGACCTAATCCATACCCATTATGGTGAAGAGACAACATATGGGTGCCTAAGAAGGTGTTAAGGTAAAATTCAGACTCACTTTCTTCATTTTGTCTTTGCTGAATACTATGATAATTGCTATTTTTTTCTACCACCAATAGTAGGAAGACTTCCACAATTGCACTAGCCATATGAAATGCATTGAGCATGATCCTATTGAGCTAGTAGTATTCTATATCATCTTGGCCTATCTATTCAAGCGAGGTATTCATATATTGTATAAACTAGTGGGTGCTTTCATCCTGAGATGAGTGTTTTCTGCCTTCACTTCTAGGATATGATGATGTTGGATTTTTGTGTGTGCTGATGAGCCTCCTCTTTAGGGGGTATTAGTATTTTCGTACCCCAAGTGGTGTGTTGGGGATGTTGTAGTGGCCTTTGGTGTGGTGTACACTAGAGTCATTTGACACCATATACTTGATTCTCAAGAATACGTAGCTGGTGGACATCTTCTTCATACATGGTTCAAGAAGAGCATGACTATCTTCTTCATTGGTGTGTTGGGGATGTTGTGGTGGCTTTTGGTGTGGTGTACACTAGAGTCATTTGACACCATATACTTGATTCTCAAGAATACCTAGCTGGTGGACATCTTCTTCATACATGGTTCAAGCAGAACATGACTATCCTTATTATGCTTTTTGCTAGGCTCAGGTGAAATTGTTTATTCTATGTTTTGTCATCCTCTTCATCATGACGATGTGAAGAAAAAATTAATAGGGTTTATATGTTAACTTGGTAAATGGGGGAGCTCATCCTCACCTATGACCGGGGAGGCACAACATGTGAATACTTGTTCCACTACATGTGATGATTTCTAGTGGATGACTTGCTAGAGAATTGGCTCCACACCATTGATACAATATGCATATTATGTTTGGTTCTCAATTTCATTCTACATATGTTGGTTATTTATGCTACCCCATGTTTGACATTGTCAATAGACCTATTTTTTCAGTCTTTTGTAGTGTTTTACATACCATCACTATTCCTACGACTGTCTGTAGATGAAATACAAATTTTGTGTAATGAGTGAGAATAGGAGGTTACACTCGTTAATCATTTGAATAATAGGAACATGCTCCATGAAAAACATCAAATCCACTTTTTACATAGGAATGAAACTCCAAAATTCAGGTATGATAATGTATCATGTTCCATGTAGAAACAAAATTAAACAGTCTAGATATTATAAAGTTTATCGAAATATAAGATATTTCTTCAACCACAAGGATTGATGCATGAAGAAAATCTATATAGAGAAAATGAATGATGGTTGGCTATAAGGGAAATTTGGCCATTTCAGTTTTGTCTCCAACAATCATCTACTCCTATATAAGCTTTGGAACTGGGCCAATAACTTCAATATTCCATTTACCTAATGGTTTGACAAAAAACTGTAAAAATAAAGGAAAAGAGATCATCATAGTTAATATGTGCATATGGTAATCAAATACTTTTTCCATTCTATAGAATAGATACATGGACAAAAAATATAATATATGATATTTCCATATTAGTGAGAAAAAGGAATTTCTCAAGGTTGATCTCAAGCATGACCTTCCTATAGGAAAATAATAAATATAGGAAGAAGCAAACTCACATTTTCCCTTTAAAACATAGTATACAACTATTGAAAAATCATGCAAGGTGATATGATAACTAGAATAAAATAACAAGCATAGGTTGAAGTGTCACCATGACTAAACTAAAAATATATTTGTGGATAATGGAGATCACCACTCAATTTTCAGGAACATGCATAACCACATAATTACCTGATAAATAAATATAAATGCAATTGACATGATTTCAAAGTGTTACTATTTCTTATGTTATGCAATATATCATAATCAACATGAAAATTAATAGAGAGACAAGATTAAGCTAGTCAAGTTATCACGTAAGTGTAAAAGTAGGACTCCAATACAACCTGATCAACATAGGTCAATTTATACAAAGAGCATGCAAGTTGAGATAATATGAGAAACTTACTACAATCACAGTTCAATTTGCATATCTAAACTAATTATAGGCAATTTAGGGCCAAATATAATGGATAAGACTCCATTTAAGTGAAAATTGGTATCTAAGTGGAATTTCAAGGGGATAAATTTTCAATCAAGGGAAAATAAAGATAACATAAAAAATTATTTAAAGTATTTTGAAGTTTGAATAAAACATACATGTATGAGGTTGCCATATCTTTAACAAATCAAAAGTGAAAAATATTCACACCCATGGTTAATGATGACTATTTATTAAATAATTTCAAAGATCAATGGTAATAAAATCAAAACCCCAACATCGCATACTAAAAACAAGAAGGATTCCTTCTACTTCTGGGTGCACTGGCAATCTCGATGAGTCTAAGATGAGGGTCATGAGACAACCAAGAACCATAGCAATATATGCCTTCATGCCTGCTTTGAGATGGAGCATTTGAACACGATCAAAACCATCTAAGAACAAAATAGGGCATCAATGAGGTTTGAGAAGTCTTGGTGATGCCAAGGACAAGAACACTATAAAATAAACAAAGACAAGATAGATAAATAAAAACAATATGAATCAATCAATAACAAAGGGATGAGATGTAAACACCTCATATTGAATTTGGTCAAATGAATAATCTTAGAAGCTTCCCCTAGATCATAGGAAGAATCTATATGCTCGACAATGTCTACAATGATCTCTACTATGATGTTACTCCCATACTAGTTCAAATAGCAAAGTTAAGTTGAGGAAATATGTTCTAAAGTGTTCGAATGCAAAAGGGATGTTGAGGATGTTTTATGGGGGTGCATTGAGGGTTACAAAGTGGTAATTTATAAATTTACAACCTTGAGTTAGTAAAGAGACCCTATGAAGTCCAAATATAGGTAGAAAGTGAAATTTCTAGAGGGTGAGGGGTGAATAGAGCTGAAACCACTTTAGCAATCTATAAGACAAGAATGTTAATTGCAACTTTCTTAAAAGAATGGTGCACACAAATAAGTGAAGCAAGGAATCAACTCAATGAAACCACATATACACAATGATATATTGAAATCACATATCTTAACTACCTACTAGTTATCTACCATATTCCTCAACATGTAATATTGTTACCTTCTATATACCAATACTAATTACAATTATAAATGTATTTAATAGATATCAACCTAATTTTTGGCTTATGGATAACTATCATCACCTTTTTCATGCAACGCGTAGAAGAGAAACCTTGAATAGGATTACAATCTCCCTTATATAACCTTTAGATACAACCTTCTTGCTAGAAGTATCTACACACAAACCAACTATACAAAAAGAAAGAAGAAAGGAAAGTGCAACTAATCTCACAATTATTACAATTGAATCTCCTATCTAAAAAGTGATAAGAAACCTCAAAATGGTTTAAGCAAGTATTTATGTATTGGAGTAGGATTTTTAATCTACATAGGACTTAGGATTGCTTGGACAATGATAGTAAATTAGGATTGCAAGCTTTGAGAACTAGCATATTGAGGCATTTGGTCAAGTGTATTTTGGGGTGTCCTTTGACACTGATATATATAGGAGACAATGGTGAGTAATATAGATGACTAATGGGAGTGTTTGGAAACATTTAGTGCTAAAATAGTAGTTATAAGATAATGCTAAAAATAGATGGCTAACTGCACACTAGCTATGAATGTCAATAGACTGCATATTAGTTGAGATGTTTCTATTCCAAGAAGCTTCTCAGTTGAACTATATTTTGACCAACACAAATATTTTACTACCACTAGTCTATTAGCTATATCTTTGTCAAAATATAGTTTGAGTGTCAACATTTTTGATAGAATTATAGTTTGAGCCAAAAAAAACCAATATAAAAGGGCTAACTTTTAGACAATGGCTCCAAACATGGATGCATACAAGCATAAAACTGGTTTAGGATGTTTTTGGATGTTCATAACTTGTTCTTACATGGATTACATCAAGTTGTACAATTTCACCCATACAACTTAGAATTCTATATCCAACTTGGTTTATAATCATCCTTACATAGTAAATAAACTACATACTTCTATATTAAATATTGTCTATATTCCTTGATCTATTAAAACCCTTATTCCACTTTTAATAACACTAAAGTTGTAAGGAATAGAACCCGAGAGGGGAGCCACTCAACTTATTTGAAGGGAATAATAGAAAACCATCAAATACTGAATTTGATAACAATTTTTACAAAGAATCATCATCATCATCATCATCATCATCATCATCATCATCATCATCATCATCATCATCATCATCATCATCATCATCATCATCATCATCATGATGTAAGCCTCAATCCCAACCAAGTTGGGGTCGGCTACATAGATCCTTCTTTTCCAATCAGCTCTATTATGGGCCATACTTTGGTCAAGATGTAAAGATTCAAAATCTTGCTTTATAAGTTTTTACCATGTTACTTTAAGTCTACGTCTGATTCTTCTCATTGTGCTTGACTCAATAACCTTGTTTCTAATAGGTGCATTTTTCAGTCGGCATTGTACATGTCCATGCCATCATAGACGACCTTCATACAACTTGTCCTCAATGCTCACCACCCTTACTCTATTCCTGATATAGTCGTTCCTCAAATGATCTTTTCTTGTCTTTCCACACATCCATCTCAGCATACACATTTCCTCTACATTCATCTTGTTGAGACCTTTATTTATTCACTACCCAAAATTCACTCCCACATAGCATAGATGACTGTATAGCTGTTCTATAAACATTTCTTTGTAATCTAGGTGAGATCTTCTGGTCATATACTACTCTAGGTTCACTTCTCCACTTCAACCATGCACTTCTCCACTTCAACCATAATGATGTGATCCTATGACAAACATCATCTTGGACCTCACCCTTTTTTTAATAATAGAACCCAAGTAACAAAAATTATCATATATTCACAAATCTAGATTGGCTAAAGTTGCAATGCATATATTTAGTTTTTCTTCTACTGATCATAAATCTGTTAGATTCCAATGCATTTCTCCATAGTTCAACTTTATCATTCAATGTTTCTTTTCTATCATCAATCAACACAATATCATCAACAAATAACATGCATCAATGGTTACTATATTGAACATGCTTTGTCAACTCATTCATAACAAGAACAAATAGATTTGGGCCAAGGGTCGATCCTTGATTTACCCCAATGGTGATAGGGTATAAGGACCCATGTCATAAAAAGATTGACAAAGTTTTATGGTCGGTTGTAAACCTACTACCAACCCTCCTTCTTTACCCGACCAATTTTTTATAAGAGGATGGTATATTATAATTCAAGTAGGTATTGTATCATTCACCATAAAGTATAATAGTGGAAGATAAAATTTAAATATTACAATATTTATGTCTATCATTTCTCTTCGCCACACAATGTGTACATAAAGGAAACTAATCTATATCATAGGAATGGCAAAGGGAAAACCAATCACTTCAATCTACCTCCAATGGAAGACCATCTACACCTAGATAAGCCATAGTTAACAGGGTCCACCCCTCCTTGCTATTCACCTAGGGGTTGGAAGCATACCCCATAAGAGAAGACAAAGTAGATGTTGCCAGCTTACCGATATGTGCATATAATAGTGATTGGACAATATTAGGGAAAAGGGACAGTAAATAATATACCAAGGCTTCCCAAACAAATAGGAAAGTACCATACAAATGGACATTAAAAGGAATCTTCACATATTAAGATAAAAAGATTAAATGAAGAACAATAAATTTAAAATGCTCAATTCTTGCCTTTAAAATCTCAAATTAGATAACAACAAATAAATTAATATTTTGCGTGAAGATTAAGTATTAGACTACATCCATCTAAAAGTAGGGCCAAAACACTTCCACACTCCGTTAGGTGGGAGCATACAGAATCATATATATATATATATATATATATATATATATATATATTGTGAGAGAACATGGGATTTGGGTGAGAGCACCAAAAACCCATATATTGTAAAAGTTGTTCAATGGGTTTGGAACCCATAATGTACTGCCACTAGTAGATAATAATATTCTCAACAATTAACCTTGTATATAATAGAGAGGCAAGATAAGTTTAGTCCCAAAAAATAAATCAATTTAGGGTTTCCTTTAGGAAATGGAACAATAAGATGAAATAATGCAATAAAGGTTGCAAACTGAATAAGTATGAACAATATTGAATAAAAGAGACTCAGTTTACATTCTTGATAGTATGTAAGATAAATTTCAAGAAATTGGACCCAATCAGGTCAAACATGTATAACCAAGTGACATTTAGAGAAATATGCCAAGTGAGAGGGGAATAAGTAAATTGTTCAATATGATTGAGAAAGGAGTGCAACATATCTCCAAGATGTTTATCAACAAGTCAGGGTCAAACCCTAGATCCAAACCACAGTCGAAAGCTACCTATTAAGAATTTAGATGAGTTAGGGTTATGCTCCTATCTATCATTACTTATTTAGGTTATGAAAATTACATAATCTTATAGGTTATTATTTTCTAATTTTAAAACATATTTTTTTATTAATTTATGACTTCTGGATCATCTTATATGAATTTCCAAAATTAAGGGTTTTTGGGAAAACCCACAGAAATCATGCATTTTATTTGTTGGAATTAGGTCATAAAAATGATACCAAACTATATGTGTTACTTTTTTTATTCCAAAACATGTCGTACTTTAATTTTCTGACTTATGGATTAATATATACAGATTTTACAAGATTAACTATTTACTAAGAAGTAAAATAAAAAAAATTGATGCAAAAGACCAAAAGGCCCCTAGATCACACATCAAAATCTTGATGCATGATAGGTTATATGAATAAAACCATTCAATTAAATCGAAACAAGAGATGATACCATAATAGAGATAAAAGGACATAAATGACAACAGAACAACATCACAACATAAAATCAACATAAGGGCAAGGCTACCCAATCGTGGCCATCATCTTTGTTGTTTAGCACACACATACACAACTCTGAAGCCAAACTCAATGGTGAGTAACAACATGGTTATTGAGAAAAAACTTTGCCAATTTGATACCTTTGGATTCCTTATTTCCTACTGACTCTGGTGACCTACAACATTGTCAATGAGGAGGCCAAAATCCCTAGAGAAGGCTCCCACCATTTCAAGCAAGGGTAAAAGCAATAGAAGCTCTAAACCAGCAACCACTCTATTCAGCCATTAGAAAGCCTCTATTGAGGACCACAAACTCAGAAAACCCTTTCTATTATGTGAAAATGACTCGAAGAGTGGTCTTCACCGCAACTCCGACTAGATCCAAAAGCTTGATCAATGATAGCGCATCCTAGAGAAAACTACAACTCAATAGGAATATAGAGAGCATTGAGAGGGTTTGAGGATGGTTCTTAGCAAAGTAATTGGAGCACGACGATCTCAGAAGCATCATCCCCAACCAATCATCTCAAGGTTGAATACAATCTAGCCTTGAGTCAAAAAAGTTGTCTTCTACAAAATTGAATGTCTAAAGGATAGCTTTGTGGTATGAAGGAGGTGTGTAGATGGTTGGGTTTATATAATATCATCTCTGAGACAGCCTCTCTATTCAACCAGGAGAGTTGGATTTAGGTTTTCTATGTCCAAGAGACTACAAGGGCTGAGTAAGGGATGGTTGGGTTTAGAGCATCCTCCCGGATTCAGTGGAGGTGGAGACACAGATTGAGATGATAGGAAAGAGAGAATATGGGAGGAGGAGAAGAAATAGACTATAAGGAGTCCATGCAAAGGCTGGTTGGGTTTATATAATATCATCTCTAGGACAACTTCTATGTTTGACCAGGAGAGTTGGATTTAGGTCTTCAATGTCCGGGAGACTACATAGACCAATCAAGGGATGGTTGAGTTCAAAACGGCCTCCTAGATTCAGTGGAGGTGGAAACACAGGCTGAGGATGATAGAAAAGAGAGAGCAGGGGAGGAGGAGAAGAACTAGACTATAAGAAGTCTAGATAGAGGGAAAACTCAAGGAAAAGATAAGACAACATGAACATGATGATGAGAAGATGGTTCAGATAGAACATAAGAAAAGGATGAAGTAGGAACCTAACATGACTCATGAAAACTACAGGCGAGCAACTAAAAATTAGGGAAGAATTTAGGGCATGATAGAAATTCGATAAATAAACTAAAGTCCAATTGATAATAAGCTTACATAATGCAACATTATGTTCTCTTATTAAATTGAATTGGCAAACACTATCCAATTAGGATGAAAATTTGCACATAGACTAGCTAGTACCCAATGAATCCTGTTTTTGCTTAGATTTAGGTTTTGAGATTGTCTAGTATAAGTTTTAGTAGGAGTTAGGGTTTAGGTCAATTATCTAATTATCTATTTTTATATATATTACCATCATCATCAAGACTTAGGAATTAGAGTACAATTATCCCCATATTACTAAAAATCGAGTTTGAAGATATTATCTTGCATGAATTTAAGTTGTTTTTAGTAGTTACTCAATAAGTCCATTAATTTCCATATTGGTTTAAATAATGGCACATTAGTTATTACACTTCTATTTGTTGTCACATTGTACCTATTACTCACATTATTGTCCACATGAATAATTCATTTACATTTGTTCACATCAAATTACTAATTATACATATTTAAACCCACATTAGACATCCATGCATATTTGTGTAAATCTAATTAATAATTAAACATTTTTGAGTCATTATATGTGTATTAGTGATCAAGGTGAAACACATTATACATTGAAACTGATTTACATACCAAGTCATGATTATGTGATTATGTCAAATCCATGTATATTAACATATGATATATGATTATGGAACCTAATATCACTAATGTATCATAATTAATGCTAAGAATGCATATATTAGGGTTAGTCAACTTTGCCCCAAGACAGGTCAACTTGATCACTATACATCATATACCCCTTATCAACATGCATAATGTCTAGGGTTAGTTTCCATACCTCATCTCAGCAACACATTAGGGTTTACTAATCCTTAGCATGGATATGAACAAATGTATCCACAACTAGGGTTCATATGTGAGTTACTCATATTATGAGCATTAAATATAAATTAGGGTTCAAACATGTGAATTACTCATCACATGCCCGTTATATGTTCAATAGGATACAACACTACATACCAAGGTATACTTCTAACCTTGCTTGGTCAAATCTAAAGACCAGGATAACAAATCTCGTATTCTTGGAATTAGGGTTCCTATAACTAGGATGGCAGAATCTTTATATGTTAAAAAACTATTTGCATAAACAAAATTATAATATAGAAATATCCAAAAGTCCAATATGAGAAAGAGACCAGAGTCAGAGAGGAATCTATAAACCATAAAGTCCAGAGATATTAAGGTTCTCTATGTCTGGGATAAAAGATAAATCAAAGTATAATATGAACAAGAGATGGAGATAGAGTCGGGAGAAGGATTCTATTACTATTGGAACTCTATAGAAGATAGATGGTAATGATATGTTTGGTTATCAAAATCCAATAGCTCAAAAAGATCTCGAGAAGACTTTTAAAATCAAATATATAAGGTGATAGGAAAACTTAGGTGCATCAAGGTGATCTAAAAAATCAAACTTATTTTAGTTTATTAGGTTTACAATTAAGGTATTATCTTCCGTAATATATTTAGTCTACTCAATATTATTCAATTGAGTTGAAATTAGGTCTACATTCTAAAATCCCATATAGAATCCAAATTTTCCATTATATTTATATTTTAAGATATCTTCTAGGTATCTTTGTAAACTAGGGTTTATTCTTAATGCACATGCTCATGTGCGCACACACATACAAACATACACACATACACACACAAACACACACAAACAAACACACACACACATACACACACAACACAACAATGATGTGTTATTTATTGCACATGTTAATTCACCTAGGGAAAACTTCTTACATTTACTATGTACAGTAATCACAAATCATAATTGGACAGATCTTGTCATAGTATCGTTCATGATTAAATCCAAAGGACAATATTTTAATAATTCTTTGATCAAGGTAACCATGCAAGAACTAGTATTTAATAGGGGTAAGTATCGGTCCAGAACCGGACTAGACCAGACTGAACCAGAGCAGATTGAGGATCAAATTTCAAAAAATTTATAGACCGTAGACTGGACCATTTAAAGGTAGGACTAGACTAGACTGGATCAGACCAGACCATACCATTTTAATGTTGGATCGAATCAGGACCGAACTGTTTGGACTGTAATCAAATTTTTTTATATATTTGAGAACTTATTAATAGTAAAAATTAGATAATCTTAATTATCTCTAACAATTTCATAACATATATATAAAACAACAACACTACTAGTGTGTATGCATGTGATGTTTTTGTGCTTGTGACATAATATAACTTCAAATATAAAGTTATTTTACAAATAAACCAGTCTTCTCTCTAGACCGCGAGCTGATATGTTTTTGACCGGACCTGACTGCAAACCAAATTTTCAAAATTTCCAGACCATAGATCAGATCAAACTCAAACCGATCTAGGACCAGACCAGACCAGACTTATTGGTCCAGTACAGTTTTGCAGTCCGGACTGATACTTTTTCACCCCTAGTATTTCACACAAGATTAGATTTGGTTTGTGTGAAGTGGGAATTGGGAGGGGATCTACCCCTCGGTATATTGAGAAATAAAACCATTCAATCTCATAAATGAAGGAAAGGATAAATTTTATTTACTTTTTATATGGTATATATGTATACATATCACATAAAATGAAAGATTATATAATCAATCTAATAACATGTAAGGCCCATTGCAAAGGGTTGACCATTCCAAGCTATCCTTAAAATTAAAATTTCTGAATATGATCTTCTTGAGTCCTTGTCCTCTATGTACCTATACCTGGTGGAAGGGAATATCACCCAAAACTAGGAAGAAAAGAAATGTATAATTAAACACTAAGCATGTGCATATAA
The DNA here is from genome assembly GCA_963693085.1 of Alisma plantago-aquatica. NCBI lineage: Eukaryota > Viridiplantae > Streptophyta > Magnoliopsida > Alismatales > Alismataceae > Alisma > Alisma plantago-aquatica. Next base: position 1,305,094,362 of record OY856409.1, on the reverse strand, counting down.
GAAACATTTGATCCCTATATTGGATTACAAGTATAAAAAAGGATGTTCCCATAAAAAGGAGCCATATAAAAGTACTTAAGTTAAAAAAGAGTCAAATCAAGAGATAAGCATAATATGTATGGAGGGAAAATTTGAGATAAAAGAAACATCTAACCAGAAAACATTCACAATTTCCAAATAAACAATATCATTGCATGCATAATTAATGTAGACTAAATATACCTAAAATATGGCCATATCACCAGATCATCATGGTCTAAAAAGTAAGGGTGGGAACACACATCCTGGACGTAATACATGTGCCTTGTATAAGTAGGTTTCACATAAGTACCACTATTCTAGATATTCTAGTCAAACATTTATCATGCATAAATAGAGTCGCAAGACTAGCATTCTAGTCATAATTCACGTTACATATTAAAATCATACCAATGGAAGTCAAAGGACAGATATCTAAATAGAATAATTCAAAGCCACAAGATTTCATAAGATTTCAAATTATTATGTATGAATGTTCAACTTTGGATTTCCAAAAAGGGACAATGGTAAAGTAAATGCCTATATGAAACTAAATTAAAGTCATTATAACAACCAAAAGAAAATAGAGATTGCACATACATGATCTTCATGACTAACCCTATCCCTAAGGGGAAAAATATCATAATCCTCCCTTCTCAACCCAAAATAAAAGTGTATTATACACTCTCTAGCTACGTCTTCTAAATCATTAAATGGAGTATATATAGACCCATTATTAGTTACCTTATATGGATTTTGTGTTTTTAAATATTGGTATTGCCCATATATTAGGTGAGGTATGCAGTTGGCTGTTATTTATTAGATACCCTTACTAGGAATATCTAGGGTTTAATATTACATATCTCTCTCTCTCCATATTAGTCATATACTCATACTTAGATCTCAATATGTATATGCATACAAGTACATTTCATATGGTTATATGTAGGGATGAGCATCGGGCCTGGATATATCGGGTTTGGGCCCGGATAAAATTGGAAAATGTCATCCCATACCTGGCCCATATAAGAATGTTGGGTTTGGGGCCGGGTTCAGGTTTTCACATATAATATCGAATGAGCATACCAAATTTTTTTGGATCTAACTTGCTAATATAAAACTAAATCAATATGATATATACTTTGTAATGTACACAACCAGATATGTATACCTTAGTTGCATGTTCCCCTATAGCAATGAAATAGATATTCAAAGAGTAAAAAATCATTTTGTCATACATGTGAATGTATGAGACCTAAAAAACCATTGGAATCTACAATCTTATGGCCTTTTGCTTCCTTATCCTATATGTACATACAATAAAATGGATGTTGGATGCCATATTTTATTCAGTTGTTAAAATATTTATAGCAAAACAACTAAAGGTTCTATTTGAATGACATAGTGAGATCAAAATAAAGAAACCAAATACGTCTATCCATGTCAATGACGGTTACCTTACTAGTATCAATTCACTAATCATGTTGATTGATTATAGATTATCCATGTTGCCATTGGTTGGATACATACTACATATTGCATCAAGAAATCTGTAATTTTTTCTTTCAGGACAAATATAGATGTATAAGTATACAATGTACATAAAATCTTATCAGCGCATTTGGGTTTTCAGGCCTGGGTTTACTTCAGCCCGTACCTGGCCAAATAAAATATGGGCTTAAATTTTAGGCCCGACCCACCCATATTATAAATGATATTCGGATCTGGATCGAGTTATACGGTTGGGTAGCGGGTTGGATCAAACTGACCCGACCCAATGCTCATCCCTAGTTATATGGGCTAAAGTACATTCATATATGACCCAAACTCACATTTCATCCAATGTCAATCTTGTCAAGATATAAACTCATCTACATATATGATTCTAAAAGTACATATATATACATGCTCTTTCTCTCTTTTACCATTGAGTTCATAAATTGGCCAACATACTTAGATATACTTCCCATATTCATATTGAATTACTAACTATCAATACCCTCATATGTTATATACATATCATATGCATCTAGGATTTTTCATTTATATATGACAAACATTAAGATGATGTACCAACTAATTTTATTTTCTAACAAACCTATGTTAATAATCTATGCCTACAAATTGTTTTAACTCCATGTTTACTAGTATAGTGACATATACATATATATATCAACTAGAAAATACCATAATCTAGTATACTACTATAGCTATGTTTTACATCTAAGATATCTCAAACGTTATCCAAAAAAAATTTTAGATGTCATTATTGACCAATTAATTAGATTCAATAGTCATAAGAGTGCCCTAAAAATATTATATTATTGAATTTTCACTTCACATATGATAACATACTGATACATACACATGAACATGAACCATAATCCGAAATGAGTTTACTACCATCAATCATTAGTACTACATAGTTTTATATCCTAAATGTCTAGATTGTCATATGATTTCGCATTGATATCATCTAATTTTGTTGATGTGAGACTAACCATTAACATATACAGATTGATTTCTTATCCGTAAGTTTCCAGTTCAGATTTGGTCTTGAATACTTCCTAACTGACACTTCCCATGGCAGTGTCTAACTCCTTCAACTGCTGATCATTGAGTATATAGATGAAGGCATCTGTTTGGGTTGAGGTTACATGTATCTTTGGTGTGTTGGAAGGGAGTGTCTTGTAGGTTGAGATTCATCTCTGATGATGATGGAGTATGATGATTATCCTACCCGATTGATGGTTGTGTGGATGGAGAAGGAGGGAGTAAATAAGAGAAGGAAGAGAAGAGGATGCATAGGCGACCAAGAGGTAGGGCTACTAAATTTAGAAGAGATGGTCAGTGGACCTGGGTGGTAACATGTCATGGCTTGGTGGTCGATGACTTGGTAGAGGTTTTTCAATTAGTCTTGCTCCTCCTATTGAAATTCTATGTTAGTTGACTAAACACAAGGGATAATAAAGAAGAGGGTGGCTAGGTGATGGGGGTGACTAGATCAATTCTTACTGATGGTGGCAGACCAAGTAATGAAGGATAAAGGATACACCACCATAGTTAGTCAATCCAATACATCTATTAGTCACCACAACTACTGGAGATGATCTCCCCTTCACCTAGATGCTTGGCACAAGGGAGAAGATAGAAACAATGACTATGGTTCTTGTGAGTGGAGATGAGGAAGATGAAGGAGAATTCATCGCTCTAGGTCCTGCATCTTCTATGTTGCCCAATGTAGATGGTGGTGGTGGTCATTTTGTTACATGGCCACTGGACACATGAATATGTCAACAACTAGGGTTTAGTAAATGAGGGCGATGTATGGGAGGAAGGGAAGAAGCCATGAGGAGGTAGAGAAGAACAAGAGGTCAAGCAAGTGTGGGTTGCTTACGGTTATGTGGATAATTGGTCATCTGCGAACTAAAAGCATGAGACGTGTAGGGAGGGGAGGAACAAGGTGGGTGACCATCAGACCAGGCCTAAATGTGTGACATGGATAAATAAAACGGAGTATAGGTAAAATATCATGTGTCAATTAATTATATCCATTAGACCTAGTACTTTTAATGCTTCTCTTTACTAATTCAATTGAGTGAGAAATTGTTACCCAAAAATTATGAATTTTACTTTTTAAACTAATAAGGGTATGATGAATTTTAATTTGGCATAAATTTATATTTTTGAAATTTTTTGATATTAGTTTTAACTAATTTTATATTAAGATTTCATTATATATATTTTCTCCTCCTAATTAATTAATAATGACACACTATTTCTTATTTAATGAATTTCTTTTATCTTTTAATCCTATAAGATTCTAAAAGATCATATTAGAGTCAAACATATCAATTGGTGTATTCTCTTATTGAATTCTATTATTAATTAAAATATTAGTTAGTGTATTAGATTATTAAATAATATTATTAATTTAATGTTTCTATGCCATCCTAGTATCTCATATGTAAAGGATAATTCTACTACATTTTGTTATTTGACTTCAATTTTTCATAATATACCTTATATTGGATAAAAGTGTATTAAGTATTAACATAACCCTAAGGGGCCTAGAAGAAGGGTGGGTTAGCCTACATACCTAGTTTCAAGTATGTTACATACTCCACCCCTTAAATATTGTGCCCTAAATGCATCCATCACTAGCTAGGCATACCAAGTCATACTTTTAAACCAATATAAGGTTTCTAAAATACTTAATGCAGCGGATTATGGTACACCACTCCATGCAATATTGAAATCCAAAACCTCATGGTGAGCCTACATTTTCTCATTTTCCTTCACTTAAGCATGAGTTACCAATCTCCATGAATTGATCTCCCAATAGACCCACTTAGATTTCAACTACTAAGTTGTCAGTTTAAGTTAGTTTAGAAATGGCAATCTTAAATATACCATCATGATTAATATCATCACTATTGTAAGTATTATATTATGTTATAGTTAACATTTTTCCAAAGAAAATAATTATTTTTTTTGACAAATACTATTAGGGTATTCCATGCATATATTCTTATTTTCCTTTCTATAATTAGTGCATATCTTTGGTTTATATATTTACAGATTTACTAAGGAGAATTGATTATCCAATGTGACCAAGTATTACATATGGTTTATTAGTAAAATTGAGATTAAGGTGTAACATTAGGGAATTGTTTGCAAGAATGGTTACCTTTCACGTTTGATCATTATTGTACATTATATTCTAGTTGTTGGATTAAATATTTAAGATATAAGTATACACATTATAATACAAAAAGATTCTAATTAAGGTGTATCTAATTTGTTTTCACTTTGTTTTATTATGATCACATGGGAAATGTGCATATCCATAAAAGTTTGACATCATTAGCACGTTCAACCTAAGTCTTAGAATAGAGTTATCCTTACCATTTAATTACTAGAACTTTGGGGTATAGGGAATTAATTTGAGATTTCAAGTGTCATTCATAAAAAAACACAACGTAGAAGTTTCCATCTCTTAAGTTATTCTTTTAACGGTAACTAAAGATAAAATTTAGAATTTATTTCAATAACATTCATGATCGTATCTATATTTATTTTACATTACTACCCAATTTTACTCAAGTAATATTCATAACAAATACTATTAGTTTTGATCATTCATAGAGTTAGGGTACACTCTGAGGGGTATAATACTACACCCTTTAAAGAACTAATATATATTATCTAATAGTATAGAGGGGCCATAAGGGTGGATTACTAGGTATGATATATACGCAAAAATTCTTATTTACACTCACTACATCACACTTAGGCCTAGGGTGTTAGGATTGATCATGCCACTCAAAGGTTCCTTCACTACAGGGTTTTCATAATACTAATACTTTCTTGTAGTGGAGACTTAGTTCCAAAAACCATCAATAAAATATAAAATCTCTTCTTTTGTACATATAATTTAATAATGCAAATAGTTTTGGTGATGAAAACTTTGTGATGGGAATACAAATGGCAGTAAAATTGATCCAAAACCAATCCAAACACTTTCCATTAGACAAACACATTATTATCATCATTTCATTCCATTAAAAGAGCCTAGTTCTTAAAACACCTAAAAGGTTGTACCAAAATATATCTACTTATGATCATAAAAGTGAGAAAGATTTTCTAGTACACACAATGAACTCCTACTAGATCCTAATAGGCATGACATGCATTCTTCATGACTTCATACTAATCATAACTAACACCTTTGATCACCTACAACAATTGTACAAAATGGAGATGGATGGAGAGTAATTAGATTTAAATTTCTATACAATACTAAGACGGTTGCAATGATAATACATGGATTTGTGTAGTAAATGGGGTTAAGCACAAAGAAAAGGCTGATAAGCAATTTAGAATTAGAGATCTTAGCCTAGGTAAGTCCAATCCAGAGACAAATAGAACTTTCCTTATGAAACAAAGTAAATAAACAAAAATTAAGACAACAAAGTAAAATAAGGCCGACTTAGCAAAGAAAAATAAAGTACATATATTTATTCAATATTTGGATAGAACTTGGAGTGGGTTTCACTATTTAATAACTCTCAATCATGCAATACTCACAGTCATTGTATACCCTTAGCATATTTTACAATAAATCATCATTAATATGTATTCCCTCCTCTCTTAATATTGGGTTAGATCTATATCATAATCATTTATCTCTCTCTTGAGATGAAAAAAAACAATAAAAGATACAACCATATGATCATTAGCTCAACTATTCCAACATTTTCGTACATTCATGCTCTTCCTTAAATCTAAATATGAACTAATAATACTCTTCAAGGTAATAGAAATCAATCATCACAAAATGGTACCTAATCATACAAGTGAAGCATTAAAAAAACAAGAGTAAGGAGATTGACATTGCTAAGAGTATATACATTCAACTGAATATGAATATTTACATGTTGAAAGAGACTTAGTGGTTACTCCCAACCAAAGTAAAGTGGCCTAGCCACTTGTTTTCATGAGAGAAAATACAGAATTACAAATGATAAGTGTCCATAACCAAATAAAAATTGGAATGCAGGTGAACAAAGTGAGGAAAAGGAGGAAGCACAATAGAACACTCACTGTAGATGGTACTGGATGTCGATGGAGACCTACTCTTCATGGTGATGGTGATGGTGGGTGAGATTATGGCTTATGTATCCCTCCACTCAAAGATGGATGAAAAAGCCTATGGAAGAGGAGACAAACACTGGAGAATCTTGTAATATCATATTTTCCTTTCTATGGAAGTCGAGGGTGAGTTGAGATCTGGACAACACCTCATTGTAATGGAGAATGTGTCTTTCTTTGTGTCTTAGGGTCCCTATTTATAGGGAAAGGTGAAGAACTCATGCCACCTGGGGATGAGACTTAACTTGCACTCCAATCTCTATGGCATGTGCCTTGGGGCACACTCAACTAAATGATACGGTGGGGACTTCATAAAAATGTTTCTTTTATTGGTTAAATGCTTAGGAAAACCATCGGAAGGTGAAGGCAATGACACTATTGGTTGATAATGGCGTTCTTTTGTCAGTTGACGCTAGCCAGTAGGAGCATCAAAAGATGATGGCTATTTGATCATCATAAGAATATGACTGTCTCTCCATTGGAACATGATGACTATCTCTCCATCATAAGACACCTGAGTGGCATCTTGTTATTGGAAGGCTACCGACAAAGGTTCTGTGTCTACTTCTGTTGGACTGGGTTCCATCAGTTGATGGTTGGGTGGCATCAATTGATGGTGCAACCACATCTATCAAAATCGATGGATTCTCAACATTTTTTGAAATCGATGGTTTCCTTGGTTGTTCACAACCATCAACTTATGGTATGGCTTCTTGCCTCAAGGTCGAGTTTCCTATAGAAATGTGGAAGGTTACTGTTAATAAAGGTGAAATATAAACATGAATGCAAACACAATAATATCTAGACAAACCAATGATAATAAGGGAAATGAAGGATATAATAGGCATGTAGCATTCACAAAATTTGATGTTATCAAACCCCTATGTTAGAGTCTTGCTTGTCCTAAAGCTAATAATTAGAATGAAAATATGAGATGATAAAAAAAGGCATGTTGATTTAAGGGATGTTGGTGTTGTGATCATGTTTTTATACCATTTCTATATCAAGATTCCTTCCTAGATGATTTGTTTCTTGGTTGTTTCCATGAAATCTTTCTCAAAAATTCAGGTTTGCTTGACCTTTCGCTTGATACTCCCTCTTTATGGGGTATGGTTCTTCCTTTGGAATATCCACTATGAGTACCATTTCATAGACGCACTGTGCTTCTTTCTCACACAAGGTAGCTTGCACTTCCAACCTTTATTTTTTGGGTCATCAAGAGAGTATGATGGGCATGCTAAGGCTGAGGTGTAGCTTTTCCTTCTTAGGGTCACTCAACCACAAGTCTTTTATGACAATAGCAGTTTCTATGATCACCTTTGAGGAATAAGGGGTTATTTTGGTGCTTCTGGGTGTTCTTGTCGGTCATGACATATCTACATTTTTTAGTGCAACCATACACTAACACCTTTGGCCAGCAACATAGAACAACTCTCATGTTTTGATTTATATTCTAGCTTTTAGTCTTCCTCTTTTGGCTTAAGAGATGATAGGTTTTTTTATAAATTTCATGAGATACAAGCCTCTTTTCTCCTTTTTAGGATTTTTAGCATTAGAAGTGGCAACTTCTTCCTTGGTGTGAGATTGATGCACTTCCAACAAGTACTCGAGGACTCAAATGATCTCTTGAAAGTGTAAAGGGTTAAGATCCACCTTAGATCCGACTTAATTTGCAACCATTAGATATGACTTAGTTTTAGATATGCATTAATCATGTTGGCTCAGTACTACTGATGGAGTGTTAGTGGCACCAAGTTAGCATGCCTTTTTTGCTTTGTCGTACTGTGTCAGTACTATCGATAGTACCATTGGTAGCACCAAGTTGATTATCGTGGGTGTTTGGATGCTGAAGTTGATACCACCAAAAATGTTGTGATGTGTTTCGTTTGTACACCAAATCACTAGGAAAAATCCCAGAGTTTAACCTTCTAAACATGTTGTTATGTTGAAGCAAGAAACAATTAAACTTCTAGTATAGTATGGTATCAATCCCAAAAGATAACAGAAAGATGATTGAAATCCAAAACCAAATGTGAGAACAAGAAGGGAAAATTTTTTGATTTGTGAGAGTTTGATTATGATAAGACAGAAGTAGAAGTGCATAAATAAATTTAACTAATTAAAGATAAAAAAGAACTGAGGGTCTGGAGGGTCATCACCAAAACTCATGTTCCAACATTAGGCAATTCAACTCCTTATTTGAATGACCAAATTAGCATTATGCTGATTTGTGTCTTGTGGTAGCACAAATCAATCAAAAGCCAAACTTCTCTCAAACCCAAGGTCATGGAGTTTAGGGATCCTTGTCCAACCATCTAACAAGATTCTATCAGGTGATTGCATCAAGAATATGTGATTCCTATTCCCATCTCTAAATTCCCACAAGTGGAGGATGATGAACCCAAAATCCCTATCTACAAGCCTCATCCACCATACCAGGACCACCTAAAGCAAACTAGGCTTGATACACATTTCATGAAATATAGGGAAACCATGAAAAAGTTACATATGGACGTTCCCCTCTTGTATGCTCTTGCTGAAATGCTTGCCAGGTCCAAGTACATGAAATCCCTTTTGAATAGGAAGTATGCTACAAAAGAGTATGAGACGGTAAAAGTTGCTTGGACCACCTCAGGCATCATTCAAAGCAAAATTCCTAAAAAAATAGAAAAACCTTAGTTCTTTTAGAATTGGGTGTTACTTAGGTGATAATGCTTGCACAAACCCATGAATCATGTGATCGTGTCACCATAGGTTGTAACAACAAGATAACTAGATAAAAAGATCATAATCTAAGTTAGGTGATCACGTCAAAAGATTATGCATTTGCCATTGTAAATACCCAAGATCTCAACATCCCCACAACAATGTAATCATTTTGACTAGAAAATGTGTGTAGATATGAAGGACAAAAGATCATAAATCCATGTCAAGAAATTATGTATTCCACCTTATTAGGATCTGATATCTTGGAACCCCCACAAGAATATAGTCTAAATCCTTTTGATCGAATCAAAAATGATTTGGGAAAATACTTCACTAAAATAATGGAGTTTATACAACTAACAGGATATGGGGCTACTCCCCATGCCCCAGAAGAGAACTACTCAAACATAATGTAAAAGAATCTAACTTAGATTACAAGAGAAATCTTTTTTTGGTCGGCGAAAAAATTGTGTTGCTATTAAAATTACCAAAACTTTAGGTACATGAAGACACACCCCCTAACCCTTAGCACGATTACAGAAAGAAAGCAAAAGACCAGATTAACATCGGTCTTAAACATAGGAAAACTAAACAGGATAAACTACAAAACAGAAAGAGACGTCCCAGAAAAAAAACACAAACAAAAGACTGACTATCCATCAGTCTACACAACTGAGGAGCTACACTGACAATAAAACCACCCACAAATTGTGCAGGCATAGAAGGAAGACGAAGGACATCCATCTTCTATCTATGCATCAAGCAAGGCCGCACTTCTGTATTGAAATTTATCTATCTCAAACAACTGCAAAAAGCAGTGTCTATCCTATCATACCATCTTCTCATATAAGAATCCAAATGTAGTCTGATCAGACTGGAGCAGTGATCAATTCAACCATCATATCTCTCCTTCGCACATAGAAATAAGATCATCCTCTGAATTTAGTGGTCGGAAGAAGAACAAGAGTTGAATCGAGCCACCTAGCAGCACTGATTAGTGTCTGGTGAAATCAACGAACTGATGGAAGCAGAATCCCAGTAACAGGGGTAGACTGGAAGAAACACATGTCCATCGTCATCCATGGAGACTCATCAATTGATTAGTCAGAACCAACTGTCAATTGATTGGTCAGTACCCTAGACATAGAATGGCCACAAGACGCAACGCTCACAGCACACCCTAGTAAAGCTGAGGAACTCGGCGTCCAAGTATCACCCAGGGTCACCTTCTTGACTAGATACACCTCAGTGAACAACTTGAGGATGCTTGGAACCAGGCTGAAATAGCCACCATCTGCATATCCACAAACACCTTGAAGGTGTACCTTACTCTGCCTTCACCACTGGAGGGGCCAGAGCTATAGGCAAACGGAAACCCACCACCAGCAGACCAGGACACCCAGGCTTGAAGCCCAAACCAACTGAAGGCCAGCTTGCGCGAAGAAGAATACCATAGAGCAGCAACCAGGGAGACAGAATCTCCCCAGAGGCCCAACAGGGAGACCCAAAACACTCTGCAGTGTCGTCCAATGTCGAGCAGTGAACGCTGCACTACGCCTGGAGGAGGAACCTCCATCAAGCATCAGGGAAGAACCCTTGTTTGCACAGAGGGATACCACCGAGAACCTTGTGAGTGCTCCAAACGCAGCAGTTGGGGTCACCTTACTTATGCCAGGTCAGTGCCAATGCACCTCAACCGCCCAACAGCCAGCAGAGGCATCCAACGGTGATGACGAAAGAGCTACCCTCTGCAAGCTGAGGATCCCAGAACTGAAGGCACTACCACGAAGGATGTGCCACCGCCAGACATGGCGATGCAACGCCAGTGGATGTCATGGAGCCGTCGCACCACTGGGCGAGACCTGGAACCAGCTCGGGAAAGGGGGGCAGGAATCAGACAAGGAAGTCAAAAAACTCCCTTACTACGCCTACAAAGCCGGGGCAACCGTGCGTGAGACCAGACCCAATAGGAGGTGGATCCTCTCCATATGTCCCTCATAAATAGGATGGATTCGACGATGAAGTCGATGCCGCAACGACCCTGGTTCTGGCTTCTACGCCACGCATCCTGCCTCCTCCTCGCGCCAAGCCAAGATCTGCCCAAGTGATGATGACCAGAACTTGAAATCCAGAGATCGCTACTTGACCACAAAGCTTCACCATAGCCGATGAGACCGCTACTGACTTCGATTGATGAAGCCACACCATGGCCGATGAGGGCCAGGGGGAGGAAAGTGCCAAAGAGGCGCTCCCTCCCCCCAGCGGTAGCCGTCGGGGATTCTAGAGAGCGGCGAGAGCTAACCCTGATTACAAGAGAAATCTTAGAAGAAGAGATAGAAAAAGTGATGGAAAATGTGATGCCCTTTTCTTTGGAGTCCCCCCTCCTTTTATTGGGGTGAAAAAGGGGATAAAACCCTAGAGGAGTGGCTGATGAAGGTGGGCTAGATTGCCTCTTCCCAGGTGCCGATCGTTCGACTGCATTAGTCACTTGCTTTAGCCCGAAGTCACATTACTCGAACCTTGGCCGCACAGATGATTTTATCATTTTGGAATTTGGGCAAGTCTTTACTTGCTTTCCTCCACATAAAATCATATAGAATAGACCAAATTTCCTTTATTGTTTTTACAACACTAATTACTTACCCCAATGGAGAGATTTATTGCATTGTCTTCTTTTATCCATTTTAAACATTTGACTATATTTGTTGTAGATTCCCGCGATAATGAGTTGATTGCCTCGTAAGGCTAGTCTATCATCTAGAAAAGACTCCCAAGATATATTTTTCATGTAGAAAATAAAATTATATTTTCCAAGGCACACTTGCTCGTTGAATTCCGCCTTGGGATACAAAAGTTATGATCCTTTCCGCACGAGGTATATATATCATATTGCATGAAGTTGGAAGATTTGGTGCACGTGATTCGAATATATGGATCAATCAGTCAATCGATTGAGAGTTCTAGGAGGCAAATGATAGAAAATTGAGACACTATTTCATGGACCTTCTTGGGCTTTGTATGGATTTTATCATATCCATACAAATATAGCAAAAGCTAGTAAAACTCCAAATAAAAGGGAGATAAGATAAACTAAACAAATTGACTTTAAAACTAAATAATAATAATGAAATGTTCCTAAAGAGAGATCTAAAATATACAATTAGGGTGAATTAATATGCACTTATCATATTGTCAGTAGATAAATTACAACTCTATTGCTCTTTGGACCTGAATGCAGTACCACTGAGTCTGCATCTCAATGGCATCGAGTTGGTGTTTGGTAGCACCTAGTGATCCCTCAGTAGCACTGATGACCCTCTCCTTGTTCTTCACTTGGGTATATAATGTCAGTGTCATGGAACTATTTTTACCCCAAACCCAATCCCACTACCAAAATAGACAATGTTAAAGGAATTGAAGCATTCTTCCCTAGTGGCCCAAAGAGTTCACACAGACATATTCAAAAAGAAAACAATGTTCTCATTTCATTAATCTAAACCATAAGGTTTGCACAGGGTCCCAAAGGCGACATGCCTAGCTACTAGATCTCAAGAGTTTTTCTATTTCTCATGAAGTTCTTGTTAGTGATGCTTGATCAGAGTTTCCCAAGTCATTTCATATTAGCGGAAGTAGATCTATTCAACTAGTCATCATAAAACTCAAATCAAGAAAATTAGACACAGTAAATTTAAACACCCAAAAGTTATGATATACTTTCCTAGAAAACCTCTTCCATACTTCTTTCCTTCTTTAAAAGTTATTTCCAATTAGCAATAAAAATTAATGAATATTACTAAAAAATATAATGGTATATATCCTTAAGACCACTATATCCCCTAATTTTTTTTATTAAAATCTAGGAATCTCACTCTTCTCATGTTCGATCATAATTTTAAATTTTACTGTATTGTCATCTTTAGATCTCAAAAAAACCATACATGATACATTTATCATCTATGTAATTATTTGATTTATCTAGCCATTCACCACACATATTCTCATCTTTCTTGAAGTTATTTCCATATCTAGCATTAACGAAAAACCTTAAAACTTTGACACTACTATGTATTTATATAAGGAATATAAATAGGGTCTAAGAATTTTAAAATAAAAACATTTAAATATATTTTTAATCACTCATAATCCCTTTTTGGAAAAATAATACACATATTTTTATATGAACATTATTAAATTCTAAAACTTGGTCAGAATGTATTTCTCATTATTTCAATAATATATATTTTTTTCCCATATAATTAATTAGCATACACCAGTAGCAAAAATACCATTTACCCCTATTGTGATTATGGACAATTAATGGGCTCAAAATGCGCCTATAGCTCGTCAAATCCAATTTAACATATGTGTCATGTATTGGGCTTGGGCATCATAAGGATAAAATTATATATATTAAATTACATGGAATTTGGGATGTTATATGATTGGTACCTTATCATCATGATCAAAGCATATGAGATGTATGGGCTTGTAGATAGCATTGCGTACATGATAAATCCAATTGCAAATGCATATTGAATCTTACTCATGTGTGCCATATCTTCAGAAGAGTCTGGACATTGAGCTTTATAGATACTTACTCCATGGGATAGGAGTAAGTTTCCTCTCTTAGACTCTTATATGTTGAACCTTTTCAACACTTTGTAAATGTATGTACTATAACTTAGACCAAGAATATTTCTAGATCTATCTCTATAGATCTTTATTCCTAGTATATATGATGCTTCCCCTAAGCCCTTCATCGAGAACGTACTTCCCAACCATATTCTAACCAGTTGTGGTGTAGGGAGTCATTCCCCATCAATTGTATGTCATCTACATATAATATGGGGGATGCAAATATGCTCCCACTGTCCTTTTTGTAATAAGGTTCATATTCAATTTAGATAAAGACAAACTATTTGACTATCTCATCAAGTCAAAGATTTTAGCTTCAAAATGCTTGCTTGAATTCATAGATTGACCTTTGTATCTTAAAGGAAAAGCTGGAGTCGACAAGTCATCAGAGATCTGGTCGAAGAAGAATGTTCCTTCTGCGTCGGTGGTCCAAGTATTTCCGTCCTCTAGATCGTGGGCAGATCTCGTTTCCTCAAACAAATCCAGTGTAGCGGGAAAGCTAACCAAACTGAATGTCGATCTAGTTGATGGCAAACTAATCTACCCAAAGCACATTGCAGAACGGAATATCAAGAAATGGAGTCTCACGACGACGGGTTATGTTGTTGGCCTGAACCCAAACTGGTTTGTCCTTGTTTGACATTTCACTCAGATTTGGGAGGTTAAGGATCCATAGAAGTCAGATCTAGAGGGATAGGCTTCTTCATCGTTATGTTCTCCAACGAGGAAGATCTGAACATGACTATTGAGGGAGATCCATGGTTTGTGGCTGGCAATCCTCTGATCATCAAAAAGTGGGAGAGAGGCGATCCACTGGAAAAACTCGAATTGACAGAGGTACATATATGGTTGAAGATACATAGATTGCCTTTGGAGCTTTGAACGAGGAGATGTTTAACTACACTAGATCTGTTCTTGGCAAACCTCTAAGAGTAGGCAAACTGACAGTAGATTTTGTTAGATTGGAATACGTTAGAATGCATGTGCTCATCTCAGTGGACTTCAATTTCCCAAAGACAATGGACATTCAAAGTGATGACGGTCACCAAGATTGAATTTCCTTTGAGTATGAGTGGGAGCCTAATAGATGCAAAGTTTGTGGAAAATTCAGACACGATCCTATTCCTTGTGATGTGAGCCTAGTTCATAAGGGTGTGAAAGAAGTCAGACCAAAGAACAAGTCAGTCTGGGTCCCAAAGTCAATCACTGAAAAACCTGTTGAGGAGATGGAGGTATTATGTGATGCTAGTGAAGATGTTTCAGTAATGGAACAACCATTTGAGGAAATTCCAATGACAACTACTGAAAACTCTACATTGATGAGAAGAGGAATCATTACTGAATCGACAACCATGGTGGCAGCTCCTAGTATAGGAGTTGTTTCTCCAACGATTACTCCATTACCTTCACTGAATGGGAGCAGCAAAAAAGGAAGTCAAAATCCCCACCTCAGATTAATTCTAAGCCTATGTCGACAGTGAAGAACAACTTACCCCAAACTAATTCTCTTTATTGGCAAACATGGTGGAAAGCTCGGGAGCTCCTGTGCAATTTGAATTTGTCTCCAATGGATAATCCCCTCGCCATTATTTCTTGGAATGTGAGAGGTAGTCATAATAAACTATCTCACATTCAAAAGGAGGTAAGGGGTAGTAGGGCGGATATTTTTATCATCTTAGAGTCGAGAATTTTTAAAGATGAGATTGACTCTATGGTGGATTTCATTTGGCTTGGTGCTTTTTTCACTTCAAATGTTGAATTCTATTCATATGCACAGATTATAGTGTGGAGGAATGATGCTTTGAATATGCGGAAGATTTTTTATAACGAATAGATCATTCACTATGATGTTACTATTGACATCTCCCATTTTCTCCTATCTACAGTCTATGGTGCTAATGGTGATGCTGACAGATTTCTTTTGTGGAAATCCTTGAATGGCATCAAGGGTTCTTTAACTCCCTGGTGCATTCTTGGAGATTTTAATGTGATGAGATTCAACCATGAGAAGATGGGAAAGTGTCCTCCATCTAACATAAGTATGTCTGACTTTAATTCCTCTCTTGCTATTACTGGCCTTCTAGAGGTTGTCTCTAAGGGTAATTTCTTTATGTGGGATAGTAGAAGCAAGAAGGGTGTGAGTACCTTCTCAAAAATTGATAGATGTTTTTGTAATGTTCTCTTTATGTCTTTGTTCCCTTCCTTGTGGGGGGAAATTATTCCTATATTCTTCAGTGACCATTGCATGCAAGCTATTCATTTAAATCATGCCAAAAGAAGAAGAGCTTCTTTCAAGTTTATCAAATTCTGGGTCAAACAGCCTGATTTCAAGTCTGTTGTCAAGAAAGTGTGGGATGAGTTTCAACCTGAAGGTGCCCCCATGCTTAAGATGTATAGGAAATTCAATTACTTAATTGGTCATCTCTTGAAATGGAACAAAGTGTCAGTGGGTAATCTTTCTAATGTTGCTAGAGAGTTGGAAATCAAAGCAATCGAGACTCAGAAACGTGTAGATGCAGAACCTAATAACCACTCTCTCCAATTGGAATTGGTTGAAGATAGAAGGAGGGCTTCTGAGGCCATCGTTGATGAAGAAAGTTTTTTGAGATAAAAATCGAGGGTGCTCTGGTTGAATGAAGGTATTAGTAATACTTCCTTTTTCTATGCCTCTTTAAAGTTCAGAAGAATCCATAATAGTATCCATATTTTGTATGACGATGTCAAAGTTCTTAATGATCCGGAGGAGATATCTAGTCATATTGTCGATTATTATTCTGAGGTTTTCAATTCCACCCTAATGGGGTTGTTCACTGGAATGAATCTTGGGCCTTACCTTCTATTTCAACTGATCATTTTGCATCACTGCAGAAATTGGTCACAAGAGAGGAAGTGGAGAATGTGGTGAAAAGCTTCAATGGTGATAAACCCCCCGGTCCCGATGGGCTTAATGGCTTCTTTTTTCATTCTTGTTGGGACATTATAGATGAAGACACTGTGGCTGTTGTGTTAAAAAATTTTGAGTCAGGAAAAATGCTTGGTGAGTGTAATAAATCCTTTATCATGCTTATCCCTAAAGTGGTTGGAGCAAACTATTTAAAGGATTTTCGACCTATTTCACTCTACAATGTCATTTTCAATATCATTACCAAGATTATGGCAAATAGGCTGAGCTCTGTTCTCCCAAATGTTATTGATAAAAATCAGGTGGCTTTCATTAAGGGTAGATCCATTGGTGATGTTATCCTACTGGCAAATGACATGCTTAGTTCCTTTTCCTCTATGGGTTCAAATAAATTTTGTGTTAAAGTGGACCTTTCCAAGACATATGACACTATTCGTAGGGATTATATTCTCTTTGTTATGGAGAGAATGGGCTTCCCCTCCTACTGGCTCAATTGGATTGATATTTGTTTTCAATCTGCCTCCTTTCAAGTTCTCATTAATGGATGTCCTTCTTTGACTTTTAGTGCTAGAAATGGGGTCGGGCAAGACGATATGTTAGTTCCTTACTTCTTTGTTTTGGATATGCATGGGTTATCCTCCATGTTTAACCAAGCTATGGAGAATAATAGCCAGTTACATATTAATGCATCTAGTAACTTTGGTGTCTCTCATATCATTTTTGTTGATGATCTGTTGGTCTTCTCCAAAGCTACTGAGGGGAGTGTGTCTACTATTACTGAAATCCTTACTTATTTTGAACATGTTTTGGGTCTGAGGTTGAACAATCTGAAGAGTCAACTATTTTTTAGTAAGGGAGTGTACAACTATGATATCATCAATAATATCTTGAACATTGAGATTGCTTCTCTACCAGTTTGGTATTTGGGCCTCTCTCTTTTCACTGGAAGGTTAACGAAGGCCATGTGTGATCCTATCCTAGACAAGATTAAGAAGAAATTGGATTTTTGGAAAAGTAAGCTTCTCTCATTTGTTGGAAGAATAGAACTCATTATCTCCATGTTGTCTTCTTACCACATGTTTTGGATTGCAACCTTCCCTTTACCTAAAAGTGTTATTCTGGATATAGATAAAATCATGCATGACTTTCTTTGGAATGATATTGAAGGACATAAGCACATACATACAATTTATGGGAATCTATTTGTAAACCCAAGAAAGAAGGAGGATTAGGGGTTCGTTCAGTGGAGTATTGGTCCAAGGCCAGAATTATGAAGAACTTGTGGGATGTCGCAAGTAACAAAGAATCATTGTGGGTTAAGTAGGTTCACGAGAGATACATTCATTCTGACTCAGTTTGGGTTGTGGAGAGTAAATCTAATTCTTCATGGCTTTGGAAGAGATGACTCAAATTCAGGAATCTCTTGAAATTTCATATCAACTTCCATGTTGGTCGTGGGGATTTCTTTCTTTTCTAGAGGGATCCTCGGATCCCTTTGAAAAGGTCTTTGGAAGATGCTTGTGACCATCAACTGATCCTTAGGCTTGGCCATGGATAGTTTTGTAAGGTTGGTGTTTGCTTGTTGAATGGAAAGTGGAGTGTTCCTAAGATTAGGGGTGGATTGAACATTGAAGATAAGCTCTTTGTAGTCACTTCATCTCATGATATTAGTGATCACATTTCTTACAAAGGAAGTCCTAATTTTTGTCTAAAGGACGGATGGGAGATAGCTAGAAGAAGCAACCCACAAGTTGGATGGGCATCTTGGGTTTGGGGGAAGGATGTCCCCAAAAACTGGTATGTGTTCTTTTGGAAATATTTTTCACTCAAATTTCCTACCACACTTTTTATGAAAAGGATTGGTTTCTTCTTAGCCTCGAGGTGTAGTTTGTTTTATTCTATGGAGGAGGATCTACATCATATTATGTTCAATTGTCAGTTCCGTAGAGAGCTTTGGTCTCAATTCCAATTTCTTCATAGTACCTGTCCGACCAGGCTAGAGGAGATCCTACTTCTCCAAGGAGACAAGAAACTTCTTGCAATTTCTATATTGTTTCAACTTTGGAAGGAGAGAAATGGGAGGATTTTTGAAAGTTATATCAGGCCTTCGGAGAATATTTGGTCATTTTGTTTTACAGAGGTACAGAGTCTGAAGATGGTCTCTTAGTTCCTTCTTTTTTGTATAGCTTCTTGTTTATTCTTTTCTTTCCTTTATGGGTTGTCACCTAGACAATCCCTCATACCTCACTTGTACATACTTTACATATCAATGAGAAGAGTAACAAGCCATTTTCATTGAAAAAAAAGACTTTTTTAGCTTCATTTGGAGCGATATAACCTTTGGGTTGTGTCATGTACACATCCTCAAGTAAACTTCCATTAAGGAATGTGCTTTTTACATCCATTTTCTAAATTTTATAGTCATGATAAGCTGTAATGGCAAGCACGATGATAATGGATTTAACCATGGCAACGGGTGAAAAAATTTCATTATAGTCAACATTTTTAACTTGTTTGAAACCTTTTGCTACCAATCGACCATTTTAGGTTTGTACATTACCATCCATGTCCATTTTCCTTTTGGAAAACCCATTTGCACCCTATGGGTCTTACCCCTTTAGGTCGATCCACTAAGGTCCATCCTTGTCGGTGTACATGGAGTCCATCTAAGATCTCATAGATTCTAGCCACTTCTCAAATTTTGGTTCGTCAATAACCTCCTTGTAGGTTGTCAATTTGTCATCATCGATGACCAACACATCGTCTTCTTGAGTCACTAGGAATTCATATCTTTCTAGCTCATGACATGCCCCACTAGATCTTCAAGGTTCCTGATTCATAAGAACTTGGGATTCCACAACAAAATGTGATTCCTTCGATTCCTTATGAACCTGTATGGGTTCAGCATTACCTTGTTGAACTTGACATTCTTCAAGTTCTAATTTAGTCCTACTTTCCTCTAGAAATAAATCCCTTTTCAAGAAATACAATAGTTCTAGAAACAAACACTTTGTTGACGGATGGAATATAAAAGCAATGTACCCGATTGACCTAGGATATCCAACAAAATGACATATTCCAGATTTGGGTCCAAGATTTTTAGAAAATTATTTCCTGACATAAGCTTCATATCCTTGAATCTTTATAAAAGACATTTTGTGATGTTTCCCAACCCATATCTCATATGGTGTCTTTACAATCAATTTAGAAGGTTTGTTGCTAACTATAAATGCTACAATTTCTAGAGCATATCCCGAAAAAGAAGTGGGAAGAACAACAAAACTCATCATGGATTGTGCCATATCCAACAAGGTATCGTTCCTTCTTTCTAAACATCATTATGTTATAGTGTTCCAGGTGGAGTCCATTGTGATACAATCTGCAATACCTCAGATAAGCCTCAAACTCCTGAATTAAGTATTCACCATCTTGCTATTATCGAGGTGCTTTAGTTCTTTTACCTAGTTGATTATGTACTTACATGCATTAATTCCTTGAACTTTTCAGTGGATCATGACTTATATTTCATTAAATACACACAACCAAATCTGTTAATGTCATCTGTAAATGTGGTGGCAGAATGATACCCACCTCTGATATTTGTGCTAAAAGATCCACATAAATCAGTATGTATGAGTCCTAAAAGTCACTTTTCATTTCATTGTATCTAGTAAAGGGTGTTTTTCATCTTTCCTAATAAATAAGAATCACACGTTTCAATCGATTCAAAATCAAATGTATCTAGGTATCCATCTTTATGGAGTCCAGAAATATAATTCTTATTCATATGGCCTAGATGACAATGCCTTGTATAGTCTTGTTTGAGTCATTGAGTTTTGGAATTTTTTTATTTATGTTATAGTTATGTGCCTCAAGATATAACAGTAAGGAGCATAAGACATAGGGGAATTACCATAAAAGATCTCAACTTTAGAAATAGAACATAGAATTTTTGTATAAAATTCAAAACATTTTTGTCCCATAATGAAATAGAAATGATGTTCCTATTTATGGAAAGTACATAATTCTAATTTTCTAACTCTATTACAAGCCCATTGTGCATAGGTAAACAATAGGTTCCTATAGCAGTGGCATCAAATCTTGCTCCATTTTCTATGTGCAACTCCACCTCCCCTTTTAGGGTCTACTTTATTTAGATATTGCATATTTGAGCATATGTGAGTTCCACATTGGATGTCAATGTGCGTGCTGAACAATTACATAAGTTTATTTCTATAAAAGATATACCTAATGTGGATATTTATAACACCTACTTCTTGTTCTTTTGTTCCTCGTGGTAGATAGGACCATTTCTTTTCCAATGTCCAGCCTGGTGAAACTGGTGACAATTGACTCCCTTAGACACTCCTCTTTTTGCTTTAAATACTGAAGAATTTCCAGTCTTAGAACCTTTCCTGGCTTTGCCTTTGCCCTTAGATTTTCCTTTTCCTTTTCTAACCATCAACATGGAATTGGTCTTGCCTTTCATTTGATCATCAACTATTCTCAGCATGCCAAGTAGCACTATTAGTGGTTTAACAAAATTATTCATGTTGTATTTGATGACAAATTGTTGGTATGAATCTGAAAATGAATGTAGAATCACATTTGTATCCAACTCTTAGACTAAAAGACATACCAATCTAGCTATATTTTCCACATACCCAATTAACTTTAGTAAATGGGGTCCAAGAGGATCACCTTCATCTATCTTGCATTTAAATAACACCTTGGAGACATCATAACTCTATTGCCTTGTTTATTCTAGATACATGTTCCTAGGATGTGTTATCATCGCAATAACATACATATTATCATGTTTCTTCTAAAGCTCATGATTCATGGAGCACATAATGTGTCACTTGATGTACATGGAGTCATATGAATGCTACTTACGAGCTTCCCTTTCAGCCCCAGACGCATAAGAGTCGACTCATATGTTACTGGAGTTTCCAGGACATAGAGATTATGCTCATGGGTGAGAACAATTATCAACATCCTAAATCAGTCATTGAAGTTATTCCCATCTAGTTTTCTTTCTCAAGGACTGACCACATTGAAAAAGGTCATTTGTGTTTTCCATTGATCTACAAATATAAAATTTTCACAAGCCAACAAAATGATTTGGATTTTTTTTATTTCAAAATTTTGACTTTGATAGAATTAGTGTGGTATTTAATTAATTATACTCCCAATATTTTATTTCAAATTAATATCCCTAACTACTAATTCATAAGATTTGCATCATAATCAATATTTCATCAAATCATCAGTCATCTTTGGCTAATCACCTACAACTTGACTATTTAGTTAGCCAATGTTTGCCAACTGTATCTAATGCAACTCTTGATAGAAGGATGCACAACTCTCTATCATAACCGTCTTTATGCCTATAGGTTCTAAATTATATTAAGGTCGCCTAGTTAAGTCTAACCCAAAATCCAATACAATATAATATACAACTACTTTGGCAGAGCCACATATCTATTCTCACACTTCCATGAGATAGATAGTTTACTATGATTAGGGATTCCCACACTTTGTTTATCAAGATGTTCATGTGTATTTATTATTGGAAAAATTTAAGACTTAATATTTATTTGAGGGAGTTTTATATATTCATATATATATATATGTATATATATATATATCCATACACCACATACTTATAATATGAATCATATACACACTATATCAAGACTCCACAATCATAATCATACAACAAATAAAATTGGTTATGGCCACACCTATGTAATTCTTTGGATCCCCAGAGGAATACTATCCACATAAGGTCTATTGGATCATATGCATATTCAACATGTGAACCTACATTTATTTAGCACAATGGCTCCATGTACTTCCCTTGGATCTTTATGGTTGCCTCGTCACATTGATCCCTCCAAAGCTTATCCTATTCCTATCTCTATTACATAATATGTTGAATCCTCAACACACATTTGAGGGGAGTAAGAAAGAATAGAAACATTACATCATGAAATAAATGATGAGCTCAACATGCAAGCTGAATACTCATCAACCAAAAAAGAATCCATCGGGAACATGCTCACAAAAGGGTATTTGGCCATAACCATGTACACATCCACCAAACAAAACATTTTTATTCGATATGTATGATTTATAGATATATCATATTTTATATATATATATATATATATATATATCTTTGTGTGTGTGGTAACAGTTAAGCATTCACATCATAAATAATAGTGCAAGCGATATAAAAAGGAAGTTTGATCAAATTGATTTGAATCCTGATATATAGTAGATTGATGTGGCTTTGATACCACTATAGGAATCCACAGAGGTAGAGTTACAACTTTAGTGGAAGCAGTAAATAACTTTTTCTCTCTTTCCATGTATTCATTCATGGATATCATCAACAACGATACATCAGAAGGAAGGTTTTTTAGTTTATATCTTAGTCATGAAGTTTCTAATGGTGGAGCTCACAAGAAGAGAGAAGGAGGATGGTGTCAAAGAAGATCACACAACGTGGCCATCAATGCATCCATATCTCCATACCATCTACACATATGATAGAGAACTCTATGTTGTACGGTAAGAGTTGATGTGGAAGGAGTTGCCCTTCCAGGAACAATGTGCTAGCATTGCACAATTTAAGGAGTGGGACCCAATAGGAGATCGACTCTCTTATTTGAGGAAATAATAGAAAACCATCCAATGCCAAATATGATAGTATTTTTTGCAAAGGATGGTGAACTAAAAGTCAAGTATGTAATGTATCATATCAAAAATGTATTAGTGTAATATAATAGTCAAACTGTAAAAAATCTCATTTATATCATAGTTTCATCACCACATAGGGTGAATACAAAAACTAAAGGAAACAAAACTAGATCTAAGAAGTTGTAGAGGACAACCTGGACACTTCTAACTATCTCTAAAAAGACTAATCATGTGCAAGTTGTAGCACATGATCACATCATAAGATATTCTTCACCTACCCCCTCCCCCGACAATAGAAGACAAGGTGGAAATTTATTAGCAAAAGGTTGTATGCACTTAAAATAGAGATTGGACAACACATCAGAATAAAATATGTCAAAAGTAAAGGTTATCATGGTTACCAACAAATAGGGAGGCAGAACATTCAAATGGATATCAAAAAATTTCTTCATATAATAAATTAAAAATATTATATGAAGAAGTGAAGATATAATTATTATAGTATTGCCTTACAATTATAAAGAATAACAATGCATATTAATCCAAACAATTCAATTGAATTCAATTGCATGTAGATTATCTCATAGACTATAATTATCTAATAGTAAGGTCAGAACACTTGCACATATCGTTCCTAGAAAGGAGCACCTATAATCCTCTGTGTAATGGTATGTATATTAGGTGAGAGCACTTGGGGCTAGGTGAGAGCATCAAAACCACATATAAGGGAAAAGTTGTCCAATGGGATCCAAACCCATAATGTAATGCTACAAATACATAATGATAGGCAAATAAATCAAAAACACATAAAAAGGAGGCAAGATAAGTTTCGTCCAAGCAAATCATCAATTTGGGATTTCCATTATTAAATGAAATAATAAGATGCAAAAAATGCAATAAGGGGTGCAAATTGAATAAGTATGAACAAGATCAAAGAAAATAGATTTGATTTGCATCTTCAACAATCATTAAGATAAAATTCAGTGGGTTGGAATCAAATGGGTCAAATATGTAAAATCAAGTTACATGTAAAACATTACGCTACAATCAAGTTAAAAAGAGAGAGAATATATAAAACATTGTCCAATATGACTCATTAGGAGAAGTGACATACCTCAACTTGTGTATCCAAATCAAAGTTCAAACCCAATTCCAAATCAAGATTTATAGCTCCATATATTTAGATTAATTAAGGTTAGGTTCCCATCAACAAAACCCTAAAAATGTTCAAGAAAACACTTTGGGACATGGGTGTCTGACGGGGAGGAAGGGGGCATGCTTTCGGAGGACATGGACGGGGTGGAAGGGGATTCAATGGTTGTGATTCTATAGGAGACATTGCACCAAACAAGTAACAACCATGTCTATGGGTTTCTAAAATAGGGATCTTTTTGGTTTATGTAGGTATGAGAGTAAGTTCCCTAGATTGGGATCCTTATGAGGAGGATTCTCTAGTTACTACTGCAATGGTTGTTTTAGTTATACATGACATCTATCTTGCTCACAAGGAAGATACGCCAGTGGTTTTGATAAATATGACAATTACTCATAAGTCATTTTATGATGCAACTATTGGGTCATCTTCAACCTCTTCTAGTAATTTCATTCTTGATGTTGATGTTGGATCACTTGATCATGTAGACATTACTGTTGTGACAGATCAAGGCTCACTAAGAATGAGACTCTTGCATGATGCTAGTTCAACTCTACAAAAACCTTGAAAGTTTGCAGTTGTTATTAAGTTGGTTGGGTGCAATCTGAGTTACATTACTCTCCTTGATTGCCTGTGACTTATGTGGAAACATATGGGTTATTGGAAAATATATGAGATCGATCTCAATCATTTTTTCATGCAATACTTACATGCCCTAACTGGAGGTCCTTGGTCTCTTTTAGTTCCATTTGATGGTTTGGAAGTGGAATTCAAACTTTTTACAATTGTCAAGGATTCCTCCGCAAGTCGTTTCCTAGGTATGGGTACATGATCTTCCTTCATTTGTATAACAATGTGTTATATAGAAAGATTGTTGATGTGCTAGGACATTTTCTCAAGACAAACGAACACACCATTCGTTGTACTTGGAGTAGGTTTTCTAGAATTGTTGTCAATTTTTTTGCAACACAACCAATTCACATTGTTACTATCATGGACAATGTTCCTTGTAGGGTTGAGTATGAATGAATTCCTGAAGTATGCACCAAGTGTAGAATCATGAAATACAATCGTAATGCTTTCTAAATAGATGTAACTCTACATACAAAGGAGGATTTCACCAAAGATCCAGATGCAGTTGGGGGAAACATGTTGAAGAAGAAAAAAAATGGTACTTATTCTATGGTCAAAATCTGCACACCAGTAGAACTCTGAGGAATAAACCCAACAAGAAGCCAAGAACCTAGTGAGGAAAATTCAACTTAAAAATGAAAACTATAAACCAATTTTATATCTTATCTAATGACACAAAGGCAGATAATATGGAATCCAATCAACCATAGACCCTTTTGGACAAAAATATTGAAATGGTGAATCCTATGAAGCAACCTAAAATCTGGACTAGGAACATGAAGCAGGGTAACTCTCAATTGGATGACTGGCATGCTACTAGTTCTGATTATACACATGCTGATTCTCAGGTATCACAAGATATTCCTTCTAATGTACCAATGCAGGCAATAGATTCTACTAGCAGGCACAATGGAACTCAACCACAAGGAGACACTGATATTGTTCATCATATTTATACACAAGAATAGTCTCTTGTTACTGATATCATTAACCCCAATCCTACTAATGAACCAATCTTATAGGAGGTCGACGTTGAAAACATCATTCCATCTGCTCAAGGCACATCCAGAACATTAGGTAGAGAAGTGAGAAGTAGAAGTAAGAAGATGAAGGATTACCAAATATGACACAGTGTCAGGCTTGATAGATGATTGAAGAGGCCTTTTCTGAGGAACTGAGGTCTGAGATCATAATTGAATTAGTTTTCATGTGATAAACTATAATATTTGGAATATTCAAGGCATTTGTAACGTTGCTACCATAATGTTCTAAACATTTGGTTCAATCTGATCAGCCTAAGACTCTTGCTATCCTAGAGCCCAAAATCTTAGAAGTTAGGGCAATCAATACTATGCAGAATTTACACTTATCTCATTCTCATAGGGTGGAAGCTCAAGGCTTTTCTGGAGGTCTTTGGCTATTATGGAATGAAGAAAAATGTAACATTACAATCTTACAGAGTCATAAATTTATTCATGTCCTTATTAATGATGAAAATTATTTCATTGTATTCTATGACAGTCCCAACCCTATAGTTAAAAAGTTTCTATTATAGATTGTCGTTAATCTTAGAAATAACATGTCAAGGACGTGGTTATTGGGTGGAGATTTTAGCATGATGTTGAATCCCACAAGGAAACTAGGTGGAAACTCTTTCAATCATAATGATTCAGAAATGTTTACTGAAATAATTTTGCAGGTTGATCTCACAAACATTGTCTTCTTGGGTGTCCATTTACATATAAAGTTGATCTTATTCATGAACGCCTGGATAGATGTTTGGAAAATTTCCAATGGATTTATAAATATGCAAATTGGTGTCTATGTCATTTGGCTCATTCATGATCTGATCACAACCTCTACTTATATCTTGGTTTTCACATACATATTCCTATGTTTTAAGATGAAAGTTTCATTGAACACTGATGTTCAAGTAAAAATCTTCTCAATGATAATTGGGATAGTACCACTAATTTCTCTCAAGAATTAAAATTTATTACTCCTCATCTTATTTGTTGGGATCATCTACATACAAGGCATCATCAAATTCAAAATAAAACTATTATTTCTACTCTTGACCAAGCACATTGTCAGCTAGCAGCACAGTACAATTATGTAATTGAAGCTACATCTATTAGACTATTAGAGGAATATACATTATTGTTGGCACAAGAGGATAAAGATTTAAAATAGAAATCACACCTCAATTGGCTTGTCAATGGAGACTTTAACACCCATTACTTTCGTGCTTACATTAAAGGGTGTCCTCATTGTGACAAAATCTCATCCTTTCAAGATGAAGATGGAAAATGGGAAACAAATAATTTAGCTTTACAAGTGTTGGTTTGTAATAATTTTATGCATTGTATTACCTCCACCACACATCCCACTCAACAACAATTAGATACAATGCCTACATTTTTCACACTACTTACATTGTTACAACATTAATTGATGGGAGATTTTTCATCCAAAATATATATTTTTTAGATGCTCTATCAACAATGGGAAAATATAAGGCAGGTGGCATGGATGGTACCAACTGTGAGCTCATGATAACTCATTGGGACATTATAAAATAGTCTATTGTCATACAGGTTCACTCAACACTATATGGATATCCATTGTCTTACCAAATGTGTGATGACATCATTACACTTTTTCCTAAATAGAAGCAACCCACTTCTTGCAACCATCTTTGTCATATCTCTCTGAATAATACCATACTTAAACTCATTTCAAAGTTATTAGTAGACAATATGAATCCATATTTATCTCATTGGGTCTCACCTACCCAATCTAGTCTTATTCATGGATGGAAATTGTGGACAACATTATACTCATCCAAGAAATCATTTACACAATGAGGAGATCTCATTCATCACTGTATATGGTAATCAAAGTCGACCTTGCAAAAGCATATGATTGTGTCTCCTGGCCCTTTCTACTAGATACCTTATAAAATATTATCTTATCAATGACTATTGTCAATTATATCATGAATTCCATTCCAGGTGGAAGAATCAATGTCCTTTGGAATGGTACCAAACTTAGGCCTTTTAATGCTAGATGTGGTTTACGACAAGGAGATCCATTATCATTGTACCTATTTATACTTTTCCCTTAACATATTTCACAATTAATAGGAATTGAAACACAACAAATGAATTGGAAGGGTTTGAAACTTAGCAGGTCGGGGACTCCGATTACTCATGTAGCTTCTACTATTGATTTGATTCTATTTTCTAGGGTAGATCTCGACCATATATATGTGATTCTAGATAATTTTTATGGGTTTGGGTTGGCGTATGGGCAAACATTGTCGGTACAAAAGAGTTACTAATGCATTCAAGCAGGAGATTTGTTCCAGAGCAGGAATGTAATGTACCTTAGACTTGTAAAAGTATTTAGGTATCTCTATCATCCATGGAAGGATAACTAAAAATACTTATGTGGGTATGCTTCATAAAGTTTAATAACGTGTCAACTGTCGGGTATCTCAGACTTTATCTCTAGAAGGCCAATTTTGTTTGGTTAAATCTATTTTACAATCTATACCCACATATGCAATGCACTCACCTATCCTACCACAAAATCTATGTAATCAAACTGATCATACATCATGCATTTTTTTTTGGAAATCTGGGCAAGGTAATATACCGTTGTCACTGGTTGAATGGGACTAACTGACGTCATGTAAGTTAGATGGAGGATTGGGTCTTTATACGATGTCAAACTGGAACCTAGCCATGCTAATGAAGCCAGGAAGACTTTGAATCTGGTTAGATGATATTATACACAAGTATAGAAGTTATCAAGGTCAACTTGGGTCCTATTGTTCCTCTTTTTGGAGAACATTATCAACATTGCTACCTAAGATTTATGAACATTGTACAAAAGTTTTTTTCAGTGGTTCCAACATTTTACCCTCGAAAAATTATTGGGACCCGAGAGTAGGTACATTGTAATGACATGTAGTTAATCTAATATATGTTTATTTACAAGATTTGGTGATTACTTATATTGTTGAATGGTCATTGGAATGCTGATTTTTGAATAACAACTTGACAACCAATAAAGTTTCTACAATTCAACGTATGTACCTGCCTATTTCTAATGGTAGTCATGATCAATTGTATTGGAATCATACAACTAAGGCAATCTCACATTACAATGTCTGCATATGCTATAGCTTGCCAAGGTAAAGGTAGAGTGAAGAGTAGCCCATGTTCTATAATATGGAACCAACATATGCCCCACAAGTATACAATGTTTCTTTGGCTTATTACATGTGATGCTCTTATAAAAAACATGAGGTGCTATACTCACCATTTCACATTAGATCTGATATGATCCATTAGCAATAAAGATACATAAATAGTTTTGTTGCAGGATTGCAAATTAACATTCCAAGTCTGGAATGACATATACATAACCAATATGATTCCTCAGTTCTTTACTTTGGGTGTGGTTGAGTGGTTTGTGTGAAATTTACATGCTAGTTCCAAATCTTTGATTTTTTGTAGGTTGTTATGGAATATGGATAAACTAGAATGATATCATCTTCAATGATGGTCATGTTTCTTCATCTAGTAGGTTACACAAATCTATCTTCAACATGCAAGCACTACCACTCCCATGTAGAGTTCTATTCAACCACATGATTCTTATTCAGAAGCTACACACGTTTGGTGACCATCACCACAGTAATGGATTAGACTAAACATCAATGTTGTTGTCAAAGATGCCAAGGCTTCAAAGCAATGATTGAAAAGGGTCATAATGCCATATGGAAAACTATATGGGTAAAACCAATTGATTCATCATCAATTCTATGTGCAGAAGCTACTACAATTCTATTTTCTCTTTAGGCTTCCTGAGAACAAGGTTTGATGTAGATAAATGTTGAATCTGACTTCCAATAGACGATTGATGCAATCCATGGGCCGTCTTTTGATTTTACCATTCTTGCTTCTTGGAAGGCCCAATTAAAAGGCTTGTTATCCAATTACTAGACAATAATCATACATAATGTGGATAGAATCTATAATTCAGGTCCTGATCCGTTGGCTAAGTGATGTTTTCTACAAATTTACAATCTATTGTATATCTTGAAGATCCTACTTAGTAGGATCTCATGTTACACTTGTTAACCTACTTTTAAAATAGGATTCAAAAAAATCATTTGATTTACCAAAAAATATGAATTTTGGAAATCAAGGAAAACTAGGAAATCCTAAAAATTGGGTATATAATTTAGTACAATTACGTCACAAAAATATACCAAACAATAGATATCATTTTCTTGATTCCAAATTATGACTTCTTTTAATTTTCTAACCTTCTAGTGAATTACTAAGAATTTAACAAAATATAATGATTTACGGAATTTAAATTGAAAACTTGAGGCAAAAAACCAAAAAAACCATCAAATCCCACATCAAATGCAGATGTGTGACATTTGAAGTATAGATAAATCTAGCATCAATAAGCCCATATACAAACACTAAATCAAAAGGGCACAAAGTCAACAAATACCCATTGAAGCATGACATGAATCAAATAAAAAAAGAGGGGCACGTCAGTAAGAATAGCTGCAATTGGCCTTGTTCTCAAAAAGCACAAAACAACACATGTAGATTTAAGCCAGAATCAAATCTTATGAATCATTATATTTGAGTATTTACGGTGATCATCAACAAATGTGGGGGATGCATGTAGTCCCAAAGAGCTCAAGAAAAGGGCTTCGATCTACCCATAGTGCTCAACGACATCCTTGCATGGATAAGGAACATGAGGATCACGGTGCATAGAAATATATACACCAAAGTGTGATAGAGGCTTACAGTTCAACCCTAGAGATCAAACAGAGATCCTGAGTCAACACTAATGGATGAACATCGACGGGCAACCAAAATCGTATGTCATTGTCATCCACAATAGAATGAAGAGAAGAAAGAGGGGAAAGAGAAAGGAGACTCAAGGGAGGCAACCATAAGAATACGAATGAAATTGCATTTAGAAACATATAGCAAAAGATACGACTAAAGACTAGCACAAAATGTCACATATGGCATGATATCCCAAAATTGTATCATTGAACCATGAACCTCATATGGAAAATAGGGAAAATGGTTTTACCTAAAATTTTAGAGGAACTAAAGGCACATAGAGCTTCTAGAGGATCAAGTTGACTACTGTGGAGGGTTTCATGTCCTCTCGGCAGTCAATGACCCGCTGACAAACACAAACAAGTCAGAAGAGAAAAGTGGAGTTGGGGAAGGATGGTCGGAGCAATAGAAATTTATGTAGACAAGTGGAAAGGGTTTGTGGGGGTTGTTTGAAATTTATTTTATGGATATATATAGATAAGTATCCCTAAGAAAATGGTGAATCCCAACTATGATGGGAAACATGGGAGGATAGGAATCCCACATATATTGAGATGTTGGAGAGCCCAATCCCTGTCAATATAGGGCTTATCTGATTTGGATTTGTGCGAGGAATGTGGAGAGAAAGAAAGCTACATGAGAAGAGGAGATGAGGGGCTGGGGGAGGAGGGTTAGGTTTTGGTGACTGTGTTGAGTCTAGGGAGAGGACTCAAGGAAGAAGAAGGACTGTCGACCATGTGAGGTCCATCCAATGGTTCATATAGAGCATATAGAAACTAAGGAAAAAACCAATGTGACGTGACAACCATATGAAATATGAGAAATAAACCATGTGACATCAAATTTGGGAAAATTAAGAGATAAACAAAGTTTAGTTACATTGAGATTTTATAATTCAAGATTATTTTTTCTAACTAAATTGGGATAGCAAGCATTATCCAGCTTGGTTGAAACTTTGTACCTATACTAACTAGGACCCAAGAAATCTGATTTTGGAGCTAGATTTAGTTTTTAAGATTGTCTTATATGAGTTATATTACAACTAGGGTTGAACTCGATTATCTCATTACTTATTATTATGTATCACATTACATGTCAATGTTTAGGGTTTAGAATCTAATTATCCTCATATCATTACCAAAAGGTTATGGTACATTATATTGCATGAATTCCCGTATTTTAGTTGTTTAACCATTAAGTCCATTAATTCGAATTTTAACTTATATGATAGCACATTAGTTAACTTCACTTATTTTGAACCTCTAATTAGTATCACATTAAATCTATTAATCACATTATTGTCCACATGATATGTTCATGTATACCGTATAACTAATAATGCACATTTAAGTCATTATGTGTGCATTAATGAATAAGGTGACATGTATACATATTTAATGAACTTATTTACATGTTAAGACATGGTTAGGTAAATAATTTCATTGTATGTGACTAAAAACCTAATTTTATGGATATTTCATATGTGGCACCAAACATATATAGGTTAGGGATAGATAATTACAACTTAGGGTTTAGGTCAACATGATCCCTATACATCACATACACCTCATCAACATTCAATAAGTCAATGGTAAGGTTCCATGCATCTCAACTGTCATCACATTGGAGTTTGTTGGTCCAGAGCCTAGTTAGGGTTACATGTATCCATAGTTAGGGTTTATGTTGGAGTTGCTCATTATATGTGCATTAAAAGTTCATTAGGGTACAAGCATGTGTATTATGATACATTCTTAACCTTTTTTTGGCCATGTCTAGAGATCCGAGCACACTAATCTCCTGATTTTTGAATTAAGGTCTCTAGAGTTAGGATAGCTAGATTTCAGGTATGTTACACACAACCTCTCCTCTCCCTTTCTTTCCTAGATGGGAATTACGATTGGTCAGATACCTCTCAAAGGTGACTCCTTTTATCTCACAAAAGTTGCCACACAAGAGTCATAAGTTGTGCCCAAGGTTGTAAATAAAATCCTTATCATGATGGCCCTATATATAGGAAAGACAGGGAAGTGGGAATTATAATAAAACACGGGAAACAAAAATGCACAATAGCCATTTTATAACAGCTCGTCCCTAGAAATTTCCAATCGGGTGATTGGACTTGGTCCAGATAGCCGACTTGGCCTAGCCCAAGTGGGCCGCTGGACCCAGTCCATTCAATTGATTAGACCTAGTCCAGTTGGGCCATTAGACCTAGTCTATTGGACTCAGACCAATTATGCTGCTAGACTCAGTCCATTCAGGTGAATGGACCCAGTCTACTCAGCTAACTGGACTTCCAGTCAACCAATTAATGATTTAATTAGTTCTCTAAACTTTTTAGAAACCACTTGATCATATTCCCATGATTATACTCCTCTTCCCTTAGCATCCTTTTTGTGTGACCCTATATGCTCCAAATCATGTTAGTAGTGATGTCTATGAGAATATTATGACTTCATAGATAATATTTGGTATCTAGAAAGACTTCATTGTCACTAAGTGATTGGAGAAGTTGGATAACAATTTCAACATAGTATTGTGATCAGTGTTGCATGGATCATATAATCCTTTTTGATAGATATCCAAATTGAACTGAGACGTATAATTGTCATCCTCATATCATTCAATATGTGTTCCTTGAACTAGAGAAGACTGTTTGAGATATTTTGAGCTCAATGTCATATCTTGACTCACATGAGCATGGCCATGCATTTCCTTAGTCTTGCTTATCAAATGGCTAGGATATCACTCTAAAGGAGGGAAAAATTCCATCTTCATCACTCATGTTCATTCACAACTATTATAGTGCACACAATCACTACCATTCTAGCAGCCCTTATTCAGAGTCACGTTGGGCTAGTGTCAAAGTATAGAGAATAACATGTGATCACTATAATGACTTCATGTATGAGGATCACAATCACCATTTTCACTTGAAGTATGACTTTGACATGTCATTATATGACTTCCATGTGTCATTCTCAAGGTGGGTCTGTCCACTACACTTGCTCTCTAACAAGTACCTATGTATCTGAGTTGATATCCAATATAATGACTAAGGAGACATAGTCATCACTCATCATACATACTAATCTTATGTATTATTGTTGTCCCATAATATTCACTATAATAATTGACTAGGGACATAACAAGAATGTGTATTCTTAAGTATACATATGACCTCATGTTTGGGTCCTCAAGCCTAACCATATGTCACTGAGTCAAAACATTCATTGGGTATTATTAGGTTAATTCATTATCTCAATACTGGAAAAAAGTGATTAGTAGAATTTCCCTTTTCTTAATAATAAAACCATATAGAAAAATATCCCTTTAGAATTAGCACATGATGGCCCTCAGGATATATAACCAACACCTCAGTGTGAGGACTTGTGTCAATGGTTAAAGAGTATAAAAAAGGGTCAAATATGTCAATCCATATTTCAGAGGATGCCATAGGACAAGATGACACTAACACCGTCGTTCAAGATATGAAGAAGTTGTTTGAGTATGAATGACTATATACCTTTGCAATATAAGTTTCTATATAGTGAGATCTTATAGATAAATACCTTGTTATATGTTAATATATATCTTGAAAATGTTTTCTATATATTAAACCATTATATACATTCTTATGACTACTTATATGATGATACTACAACATTTTAATTAGTCAATGTAGCATATACCTAATTTTGTATTTCTCTACTTCATTCAAGTATCTTTCTACTATGAGGAATGACGTGATTTTTATTACTTTCAATGTTATATAAGTTTCCATTTCTTTGCTTATAACTTAATTTATGTACTGCCTTTATTCACCTGAAATTTGATTGTTTTATATTTTCCTTGTTCTTTATTCAGAATTAGACGTTGGAAATTGTAGGTGATCATCCCAAGCACACTGACTATGTATTATCTTGACTATTGGGTAGAAAATTAGTCAGTAATGGACATTGTAATGTCCCAGAGCTTGATGCCTCAGATAAACTAATCTTAAAAGGAATTCTTGGACTACCCATTCACCAAGGTGCAACTCTTTTTTAGGGAGCCCGTCACTAAGAACTCTACAGTTAAACATGCTTAGCTTATAGTAGTACTAGGACAAGTGAATTTTCAAAAGGTTGATATCGGGTTGTGCATGAGTGAGGATGAAGAGCACAATCGAGGCTAGTGTTGGTATGTGGCGCCAGTCATCA
Source organism: Alisma plantago-aquatica (assembly GCA_963693085.1). Taxonomy (NCBI): domain Eukaryota; kingdom Viridiplantae; phylum Streptophyta; class Magnoliopsida; order Alismatales; family Alismataceae; genus Alisma; species Alisma plantago-aquatica. The sequence goes on along the minus strand of OY856409.1, from coordinate 1,305,058,860 downwards.
TTCCTAAAATTATACTAAAGACTTAGGTGGTAGGCTAGAGAGTTACAAATGATATTAGAGCCAAATTCCTTCAGTAAGTGAGGTACACATGGGTATGTGGCATGCCAACATTGAGCTATTTGGTTGAGGCATGTTGGAAAGGGTTGTTAATGGTGATGTATCCACCCTTGCGCTGGTAGCTGTGATTGTGAGATGGGTGCACATGGGTCATTTTGTGTCTACAATGAAATGGGACATGAGTATGAGGCCTTATAGTGAGCCTTGATAAGTATGTCAAGAGTATAAGTTGGGGGAGATTGTAACATATAAGGTCTTAAGGCCTTAGATAAAATGATCTTACAAGGAATGATTGTACTACCCATATCACCAAGGTGTACCTCCTTCTCAGGGGCCCATCACTAAGAATTTTGTAGTTAAGCGTGCTTAACCCAGAGTAGTACTAGGATGATTGACTTGTTGGGAAGTTGATCTTTAGTCATGCATGTGTGAGGAAAAAGCGCGCAATCGGGGTAGTGATGGTCTGTGGGGACAATCATCATTCATGAAACTCTACTAGAGTCTTGGGTGATGAGCATGAGTGTTACAACCATCAATTGATTAGTCAACATATTCATCAATATCTACATCATTATGTATAAATATTTATTAGTCAAAATATTTATTAGTTAGCATATTCATCAATATATGCATTCCAACTGTAGGGTAAGTACACATATTTATTAGTCAACATATTCATCAAAATTTGCATCATTATGTAACTACATAATTTGTAACTACTTAATCATGAAACATCCATATGTTTAACTTATAGGGGGTAAAAGCATTCAAAGAGGAGTGTTATGACTCCAAATATAATGCCATTCTACTTATTTTATTTATTAACTTGTCTCATAACTGTGATTGTAGTGCCCTACACAAGATGATGGGTGGTTGTGCAGATACTATGTGATGAAGTATATGGATGTCATTATCAGGACAACATCACAATAAACCCAAAATATACAATACGTTGTGGACTTTGACCACAAGTGTATAATATAATTTGAATTATAATCATACTTTGCATAATTATTATGGTATAGTTATATTCATTCTTTTTTCTGGTATTTAACACCAACTACCTTATGCATGAGACACTCTAGATGAGTCACAAACATTGTGGGCAAAGCATTTCATCAAAGAAGTTGATTCTGAATTTGATTGGGATTCATTATGTATGAAACTTTGAATATGATTGTTTGTATAATTATATATGTGATGGATCATAAGTACTTTAAACTTTTATGTAAATTTAAAACATGATGGATGCATTTAAGTTTAAATTTGGCTTGTTTTTCAATTTAACAATTGAATATGTGAATGTGAATGCATAAGTTGTGAATTTTTGTGAACAAATGCCTAATGAGGATATGCAATGCAATAGTAAAATTGAAGATGTGGATGTGGATGTGTATATATGTGGTTGTAATTATAGACTTTTCAGGTTTAAAATGACATGTTGTTAAGTTGAACACATGATGGAACCTATGCATCCTGATGAACAACTAGACAACATATCTATATATATGCTCTTTAAAAAAATTGCATATTTCAACATCAATTCTATAGGAAAACTGTTGTTCAAAAATCATAACCTCTATTTTGAAACACAAAATTGATGTTATAGAGACAATCTTAGCAGTTTGCTTTTTAACTAATAAACTGGCCTGCTACATAATTTTTGGGAACATAAACTGACATTCAACTTGTGTAATGTCGCTTTCTTATAAAAATCAAAGACATTGATCTATTTCAACAATCTAAAATTTAGTTTCCTACTACGTCAATTTGGTCCCAAAATCAACGTCATAACACTTTTCCACTTCAATTTTTCAACAAAAACCAACATTATAGACCCCACATCCACACAAAATTTGCAAATAGGCAAGTTTTACGCATAAACTTTTATTATCCTAGAGGTTTTCAAAACCACCACTGTGGTACCATGTCAGTTTTGTCTTCCTTGATAAACTGAAGTCGTAGGCATCTAGCAACAGTGTCGCCCACCTAAGCGACCGAAGTTCATAGCTTTAATTAACCAATTATAAATATCACACATGTACTAATGTGTCTTAGGCCTAAATTGATTGGAGATTTTGTAATTCTTGGTAAGCTAATGATATAACCAGCATCAAGATCACTCAAATACAGTTAGTTATGAAAAGCTATGTGAAAAAAGGAATGGCATAAGGATGTGGCATTTCAAATGACTTCAAATTCTAGTGTGATTAATGATATTCACAATCTCTATCTTGTAAGTTACAATATGGCAATTGGGAATACCGAATTGGAGATTGATTTGAAAATGTATTGTTATATTCAATGGCTGGGAATGGGTGTCATAATGGGGGACATGGGAGGCTGAGTTGAACATGTACGAATGCCTAAGAGACCTAATAGAAAAATATCATAACATAATGATTAGTGAGTCATCAAATTGATTAGGTGGAAGTGATTGAGTAGGCTTGGTAATAAGAATCTAGTGAATAACAACTAATGAGAGCTAATTGTCAATCTTCTAAGGGCAGGTGATCCACGTGGGAAACAAAAAGAAAAGGTAGAGAAAATGTTTTTGGCTAGTTATGACTTATTATAGTCACAAAACGCTCCACTCTATCTCTAGAAATGGTCTACCTTCTCTTTAGAAATTCTACACCTTTAAACCATTGTGCTACATGAACCACTGGTAAGCATCATGTACAAATTCTCTAATCTTACTCCCTTCCCCCTCATCTTCCATAAAATTGACACACACCATGCTCTATGTTTTGAATGGTACAATTAGCCACAAAAGATTCTTGGAAATCATCAGAGATCACAACACATGCTTACATTGATCCTCTTGATACATATAGACTGGCTTCATAAAAAGTAGACATTTCAGGCATCAACTGCCCTTTGCCACATCATAAGGCATTGACTCCCCACAGTTGATGAGCATTTACAACATCATTCTTCCTTCACTCCATCTATGCATGCCTCTGGGCAAGTGTACTATCCTATCACATATATGATGTACAATTCTAACTACAAAAATATGAGGACAAGTGGTCTACAAACACTTAAACTTGCAAAATCTAGGAAACAACCACACATCCACAACTACATAAGGATCATCACAAATGATTTCACACGCTCCTCATCCTTACACTCTATTCACCATCCTACCACAACCATACTAAGTCGAGACAATGATATAGTCTGCCATGAGACCACTCTCGACTACAAATCAATTAAGAACATCCACATCTGCAAAGCATGGAGGTATCTTGAGTATGATTATGATCCAAGCTGGATCAAACTTCATGTGGGGTACACCATTTTTAGTGTCCTTTTCCATGAGAATTGTCAAGGCAGAATCTGATATGTTCAAGGATGGTATGAGGTGATGATCACCTTGGACCTTTGCCAGGGATGGTACGTCTTCCTTTGAAACAAAGCACACCAAGATATCACTATGTGGCTCAAATATTTTAACAACATCACTCTGATCCACATCCTCCAGCTCTTTCGTGACCCTAAAGTTGATACAATGATCTTGTTGGATATATTAATGGAACCACAACTGAGTTGCACCCAACAAGATGATGAAGAACACCAAATTGTCACCACATATGGAGATATGGATATGCAGACTCCTCAGAGGAGGAAACATCCTTGGATGACACAACTACATCCTTATCACCTGCACACACCGCTGGGCTTCCCAAAGATACACATGCGCTTTAGGTACAACACCACTTTATCTCATACAAAGTCATATGTTATTCTTAATAAGGAATACACAACGAATGCCATTCATTTTGATCATTTCAATTTTCCACCACTCAACAATGAGCTTAATATGAACCATTTAATTTATTCAGATATAGATGTTGCAACCAATGAATGCAATATTATTAAATGTAAGTGTAAATATCCATACTATAACATAATGTTTTAGATGCCTTCAACATGGACACATACACTCACACTTCAGATGCCCAATGGCATGCTATGCATGTAAGGGACGTGGTCACATATCATACAAATGCCCACACTACAAACACATAAAACTTTCCCATAGCAAAAAACATCCATTCAAAAACTCTACTCTTCGCACCCCAAATATGCACGCTATCGCCCCACTTAACCAATACATAGACCTATGACATGCCACCCGTAAGCCACATTGACAATTACAAGCCTTCCATACCTAGATGATATCCTCTCTACTACAATTCTTTCAACCCTCTCTAGCATCTTCACCCTACGGAGCACAAACCCTTCAAACCCACCTATCGTCGGCCATTGAACCTCTCTCATATGGATGACACAGATGACAACATATCCCTAAAGATTTCTCTCACCATTCCTTCTACCACGCCTATCTGGTACTCTTAATAACACTGAGCATTTATACCTCCTCAGAACTCACCAAACATGGAGCAATAATCCACTAACTGTAACCCCCCTTCGAACATCATAGTCCATACAACTCCACCACTTTCCGAGGACATGGAACAACAAACTGAATACCCCCTCACCATCAAATTCCCATTTAACATTCATGTGTCACGTATGACGATGCTCAATGTCCTCACTTCTCGTAGCATCATTTACAATATCATCAACCATCAAGCTTACATGGACATTGAATGACTCGGGCCTTAGCTACCTTTATCCCAAAATTCTTTCACCAAGACAACTACTATACTCACTTCCTTCTAGCATTAAATATGAACAACTTATCGATTAGATCATCACTTTCCTATATGGAGATGGCTATGTTGAAGCTCAAGTCAGTTGTTGGACGATCGATATTGGAGCTTCCCTAACAGGTTCTAGTGGATCCGGATGGGTCTCCATCTCTGATTTACCTACACATCTCTAGGACGAAGCCATCTTTAAACAAAATATTGTCAATGTTGGGGCCACCCTACATTTTATCTATCCTGAAACCATCCAACCTAGTGACTTTAACAAATCATATTGTGTGTTATCCATCCACAAAGACACTATTATCCCTAATCACCTCAACCTTCAGTGTGGCTCTTTGGTATACACCATCAAGATACAAGATGTACATTCCAAAAATAAGCATACCTTCATCAAAGATCTCTCCAAGCACCCTGCATCCTAACTCTATCAACCTACCCCACCAACACAACCATTTCAACCAACCCCAAAAATATAGGGAAAAATAAAGTCTAGACTCATAACCAACCTCACCCTATCACTCGCACTAAATACTAGACTTCACCTACAATAAAACACCTTCAAACCTTAGATACTGCCACATCGACTATGTCCCAGCCACCTCAGATCATTAAATCCTTAGGCAATACACAGAACTAGATGGACCCCCATACCTTGACTATGACACGATGAACAAGATAAAACTCACTATGATGAAGGATCTATAGGTGTCACAGAACTAGACTATCATGACAGCTATCAAAACATTGTAATAGGAGATGCAATCTTTCAGGGCCATGATCTGCACCTTAGAGTCCCAAAAGAGATGAAACTTTTTTTGCGATGGACTACCTTGATAAGATAGACTCTACTTCCTCATTTCTTGTTGATGTTCATTTTTCACCAACTCCTTCACATTATGAGTTGGACGATGACTAATCTAAACAAGAGTGGGATAATATCAACAAATGTGCTTCATGGTATACCATAAAGGAGTTTACTACTTCCTCTAACAACCTGGGAATATCTTCTGATGACCTAGACAATGTAATAAGTTTCCTAAACATCTTAGATAGTTTAATGGGATGGGATAACACCAATTTTTTCCACTACACTATCAACCAACTAGGGAATTTCACTTTATAATATCAACATCTACTATCTATTTCATTTTTTTATTTAAATCATTATATTATTTTGCTATATACATCTTCAGTTGAGTAATATATTTTACTTACCCTAGACCGTGCATTTTATATCCTGGAATATTTGTGGAAATGAAAATGCTAGTAGAAGATATAAGATTAAGCAACACACACACACACACACACACACACATATATATATATATATATGTGTGTGTGTGTGTGTGTGTGTGTGTGTGTGTGTGTGTGAAAACAAAATATACCTCATCACCATTCAAGAAACAAAAATAGACCTTATTGAATTCCAACTCAAATCCATAGGTTTCCAACTTATCAACACATGGATTGAATTACCGTCGACATGCTTCTGGGGAGGCATGTTTATTGAATGGAATAACCAATAGATGAACATTTTAGAGGTTCATATTAGGAATCATAGTATTACCATCAAGATACAAAATCTTGACTTAAACTTTGTATGGCATTTTATGGGGTTATTCACTGAAGTGGGTCATAAAAAGACCTCCTTCATGCATGATTACATTATCTAGCTAGGCAACTACATACACTCCTATGGATGATAGAGGGTGATTTCAAACTTACCAACTACACTAAGGAGTGTTACAATCAGGATACAATGGATGCACATCACAACAACAATGCACTATTTAAGAACTTCACAGTCCAACATAACCTCTACGACTTACCTACCACTAATGGCATGTGGACATGGCATAAAGAGGCACATAAGGCTAGATTAAACTGATTCTTATGCATAGGCTTATGGAATAACCATTACCCACTAGCATGTGCATTTATTAATGCATCTAGTCTCTCTAGCCACTTCCCTATGATGGTCCAGACCACTATAAATTCATGGGGTCATAGACTCTTCTGATTCTGACTCTTATGGACTAAACACCCTAGGTTTTTAGCTCTTATACAAGAACACTGGTCATATAACTTTAATCACAATAGTTATGCATTCAATATCCATAACAAACTCAAGAAACTTAGGGCTACCCTGATGCTATTGAACAAAAATACCTCTGGGAATCTACAAGCATAGATCAAGACCATAGAGATAGGGCTGTTAGTGGGGAGGGTATGGGGAGGATAAATCCTTACCCTTACCCTTACCCTTACCCTTACCCTTACCCACCAAGTGTGACGGGTAAGGGTGTGGGTAATTCCCCACTCTACTAATATCCTTACCCTCTTACCCACAGGGTAATCGGGGAGAGTAAGGGTGGAGTGGGGAATTTTTGTACGTATTTTAAAATTGTGTGCTAACATTACCAATAATGGTCTACTTAATACATTTATATGTTTAAGTCAAATATCAAGATTCTCAATAACGGTTATTAACTATTCAACACAATTCTTAGTAGTCTTCTACAAGATTCTACACATGGTTTGTGTTGTATGGAAAATATATGGTTGTTGCATATACAAATAATAGAACTCTTAACATTACTTTATGAACAAATAAGTCATCCCTAAAAGAAAAAGATGCTACACTAAAATGATATTGTATAACAATATGTCACAAAAAGTTATTGTTACAAACATACATAAAAATCATACCGATGCACATTTCAGAAGCATAAGATTCTAGGGTCCATCCACTTCATGTGTTATTCACAAGAAGAAACCAAGCAACACCTCTTCTTTGCATGTCATACGGCCATGCACATATAGATACACTTCACTAATGCCACCACCATTAAGACATGACCACCCAATATGGAATACAGATTCTCACAAGATACTAACCATCCTAGAGGAGCATACAACAGTAAATCAATTTCTATTGTGATCATTTGGGCAATATGGGTTGCGAGAAACAAAATATTCCATAAAAATATATGCATACCAATTGAAAAGTTGATTAGAATGACACAATCATTATATGTCGATTGTTTATTTTGATGATGAAGGAATTGGATGACTTCTAGCCATCAAGACCACTCCTTGTTGGGGATGTTGTGTCGATACAATCTCGAATGTGATGATAACTGGTTGAGGAAGCATTACCGAAAAGCATGTAAACCCAAAGAAAAAACAACAAATTTAATATGGAAAACTCTTCTCAAGATGAGAAGAGAAAAACCACACTACAATACCAACAAACAAGCAATACGTAATCAAGATTATAGTTCACACTGCCTGGATTTAATTATGCCTAAATCCAGGTAGCCCTACACAAAAACAAAGATGAGGAAGAAGAGAATCACACCCTATGTATACAAAACCTCCCTCTTAACTTTATCTCCTCATGACGCCATTGTCATTTCTTAGGACGGTTTGATTCCACTGCGACTACTGACTGGATTGAACCATTGCTGCTATGGCAACATTGTGTCTGTAATGACCAACTGGTACTTTAATTCAAGGCAAGTCGTTGTCCCTTTATTATCAACCTAGAGAGATACCCTATCAGTGTACCCAATGTGCCACTAACTGTCAACCACTACTTAGCTTCAAGGTAAAGTTGTTGACCCTCTCTCATCCATGAAAGAGCACCATCAATTTTTTTTTACGCTAGCACTTATACCACAGAAGGCACAAACAACCAACAACTAGTGAGATCACACACCAACATGTGGGATGATCTCAATGGCCTCCCCCATGGCCTCTAGTTATAAGCATCCATGCCATGTGGTGGAAACCAAGAATTCTACTCCAATTCCAAATAGCAATTAATGCAACACATATGGAACCTTCTTCCCTTCTTGGATTTAAATCCTATTAGGATTGGTAACATAAGCCAACTCCTACTCAAGTCTAAATCTAACTAAGAAATTTATCATAATCCCTTTCCTTTCCAGACAATATCCCTATTTGTCTTATGAGGGAGATGTTGTCTTCACCTTTCATCTAATGTAGCTTCCTCCATCACCACATGTAATGGATTTTGATAGGTTGTCATTCTCCACAAACATGTCAACATATTGTCATTTTCATACCTCTTCTTGAAGTCCCATCTTGACTTCACTCTGTTCCTAGACAATTAGAAGAAGTATCATGGCGACACTGGTTCTCTCTCCATGTATATACTTGGAACATTGTAAGCCCCTTGATCAATAAGTTGAGCCATTTTGGATGAAAACCTTGTTTCTGACCTTCTGCTACTGTCATTTTCTTCATACTATAAACCCACTTATTTTTTAGAGCTATCTGACCCTTGGAAACTGCGACGAGCTCGTAGATATCATTCTACTATAAACAAGACATCTCCTATAGAATCACATGATTCTAGTGTGCTCTATCTCTACAAATATGTGCCTCTTGAAAAGTCTCTAGTTACCCCTGATTAGTAAGGAGAACATAGTGAGATGGTGGATATCTGAATGAAGGATGACAAGCTCTATCAGACCTTCTCAATTGTTTCTTTAAGGACTATGATTGGTGATGACCTTACCCCTAGACCTGTAAATAGATCGAGTAAGGAACGAATACTACTATATTTGATATCTGAATCTAAAAAAAATCGATCTGATATCCGATCCAATATTTGACGGATATCATATAATACTATCCAAATCTGATCCAAAAAACAATATCTCAATTTGGATAAATATCCGATCTGAACCAGAAATCATAAATGCATTGTTATAAATATATTATATATAGAAAATTTTGATATTACTATGTATATATATGATAATATATATATATATTTGTATTTTTACATATAGATAATATATATTTAATAATATATGTATATATTTGTCAGATTCAGATTTTTTCAAAACGGATACATCCATATTCGACATCCTATCCAAAATTTCTAGATATGCAATTTTATATCCTAAATCCAATTCAGATAATGCAGATGTCGGATTTTTTTTTCCAAAATTTCAGACTGGAATCTGGATCGAATGTGTGGATTCTGGATATCCATTTACATGTCTACTTGCCCCCTACCCAGATGTCTCTGACTACAAATCTGAATCACTCAATTGTGCATTTGGAACAAGAACACTCAATACGCTATCACTCTGTTGCTCAAGGTGAACCTACTACTCTTATTTGTCATCTGAAGACTACACATGTGTGGAAGTTGAAGCATCCCCATACTCATCATCAGAATAACTATCACATGATCCTACAACCTTTGTGTCATCACTCTCAGGCTCTATAAATATACAACTCTCACAGGATGTCACATCTTTGTGTCTTCTCATGGTCTTTTTCACAGGGTCTCATAACCTATAGACAAACCATTGATCTCCATAACTAAGAAAAATACATGGCACCACTTGATTGTCCAACTTTTGCCTCTTTTTATTTGGAACACATGCATAAGTTTTGCACCCAAATACTCACAAATGAGCATAAGAAGCATCCTTGCCTATCCATACCTTCTCAGGTAATATCAAACCTCAAAGGAATTGACGGAGATCGATCAATAAGATAGTAGGCAATACCTCATTTCCTCTCCCTAGAATGTCTATGGAAATTATGCAGTCCTCAACATGAATATGACTTTCTCCGCAGTAGTACGGTTCATCTTTTCAACTGTACCATTGTGCTATGGTCTTCCATGCTCTGTCCTTTCATGTCAAATGGCATACTATGAGAAGTATGCCTGAAACTCCCTGAAGGTGTACTCTCCTCCATTGTCTATGCAGAGAAACTTCAACTTTATATCTATCTCCCCTTCCAACATGGCATGAAATTTTTGGAAACACTAAAAGACCTAATTATTCATATTCAACAAGTAGACCCACACCTTCCTAGATGCATCATTAATGAATGTGACAAAATACTTATTTCCACCCAGTGAATCCACTTCAAACATACGACATACATTTGATTGAACCAACTGTAGAAGATTTGACTTAACCTTTGATATTGTCTTGAAAGAAACATGTTGATGCTTTCTATATGACACGATTCACATGAACCAACACTAGTGTCCTTGCTATGAGGTTTCAATCTCCACATGGATAGAAGCTTCAAGCCCTTCTCTCTCATGTGTCGTATCCATTTGTGCCATAGATCTTCTTGGTGATCCAAAATTGCACGTATAATGCCTTTGAACACTTTCATCTTGGTCTTGTATAATGCACAACATAGTTTGCCTCAAACAAAGATCATAGGTCCCTTTGTGATGTTACATTTTCCACCACCAAATTCTAGATTATATCACTCTATATAAAAGAAAGAACCAAATATCATAATAGACCACAAATCAACAACATGAGAACATCATTCAACATGAGTGTGCAACCGCCACTTGTCTAAATACAAATGTCTCCGATCTTGACAATCTTAGAGAAGTTGGATTTCTCATTTTCACCCTACTGAAGTCTCCTTTTGTGTATGAAATGAAGAACTCCTTATGGGGTGACACATGATAATAAGTTGCAATGTCCACCACACACTCAGAATCATCATCCTCAACATGCAAACACTACTCTTGGTTTGTCAAGACCACATTGTCACCATCATCCCTATCATATGAATTTGTCATTGTGGTATTGTTATTGTCACCCTTCTTGTATTTAGCTTTAGACCCATGTTTCTTTTTCCAGACCTTGCAATCCTTTTTGAAATGACATGACTTCCCACAATGGAAGCACTCTCTGCTCTTTGACTTGGATCTGCCACAAGACTTCCTGCGGTCCTGGGACTCACACTCTGAGATCCGCCACAATGTCTCACTATGTTAGTTTTCCTACTCTCTGTAAAGTGCACCTCTGATCCACTACCACATGAGATTCGTTATCGAGTCTCTTTGTTCAGTAGACTGCTCTTCACCTGATCAAGTGCCAACTTTCCTTCCTATATAGAATTGTTGACTATCACAATGGGCGTCTCCCAACTGTCAAGTTATAATCTTAGAAGAAGTAGAACCCGAGGTTCATCATCAATAACCATATTCATGGACCCCAATTTATTTACAAGGCTTTGGAATTCATTCATACACTCGACAATACTAGTACCGCCCCAATAATTTAGGTTCATCATCTTCCCGATCAAGAAAGATTTGTTGGTCCCGGTCTTCTGCTTGTACAACTTCTTGAACTTTTCTCACAAATTCTTGACATATGTCTCCCCCAAGACATGGTGGAACAAGGAAAGATCAATCCACTTCCACATTGTGTTGACGATTTTCCAATTTAATTTCTTCCAGTCCGCATCAAAATACGCTCAAGTTTTTGTTCCTCTATCAGATCATACATATCTTTACAATAGAGAATATCCTTCATATTGGGTTTCTAAATCTATTAATTTGTTCTTATCAACTTTATCATGATCATCTTCATCCTTTCCCATATGGATTTGTATCTACAACCTACACTTTGATACCAATTGTTGGGAATATTGTACTGATACAGTCCCAAATGTGACGAGAACTTGTTGCGGAAGCATTACCGACAAGTGTGTAAACCCAAAAAAGAAACACCAGAATTAACATGGAAAACATTATTCAAGATGAGAAGAGAAAAATCGTAGGGCAATACTGGCCGACTAACACTATGTAATCAATATTATAACACAAACTACTCTGATTTAATTACCCCTAAATCTGGGTAGCCCCACACAAGAATAAATATGAGGAAGAAGAGAATCACACCCAATTTGTACAAAAAATCCCTCTTAATTTCATCTTTTCACGACGCCGCTGGCATCACTTGGAACTACTTGATGTCGTTGTGGTCGCAACTGGGTCAGACTGTTGCCACCATGGCAACACTATGTCTATAACTGCCAACCACTATACTTTGCTTCAAGATGAAGTTGATGGCCCTCTCTTATCAACCAAGAGAGTTTCTCTGTCAGTGCACCCAATGTGCCACTAACTGTCAGCCACTATTTAGCTGACCTCTTTCATCCACGAGAGCATACCATCAATTGTTCTTGTTCTTTGACGCTTCTACCACAGAAGGCACCAAAAACCAACAATGGGTGGGATCACACACCAAGAAGCTGGATGATCTCAATGGCCTTCCCCAGGGCCTCTATTTATAGGCCTCCATGCCATGTAGTGACATCCAGAAATACTACACCAATTTCTAATCCTTTTCCAGTAAATAATTAATGCACACATAGGCAACCATCTGCTTTACTTCTTAGATTGAACTCCTATTAGGATTGGTAACACAAGCCAACTCCTACTCAAATCTAAATATAACTAGAATATAGGCCAGAATCCCTTTCCTTTCCCAACACTACTGAGGTAGTATGCATTAATGATGGATAATATATCGTTGCTATGAAGCAAATTCTTAAGAAGACAGATGAAAAGTAGATGAATTCATGCATTTTCCATATCATATTGGGGCTTGTACTAAAGGGAACTCCACCCTACAATAGACTTGATTATCTCATTATGCTTTACTTTCATGCAGAAAAGTCGGTGTGACACCTCTGGTGATCACAACTAACATTTTAAATACCATTTCTATGTACTTTCCACCTCTATGCGGTTGCATATGAGATTATCTATATATATCAGGAACAATTATAAAAGAAAAGAGTCACGAAGGGCAAGAGAAAGCTAGGTATAGTTTGGATGGGCACTTCCTGAATCCCAGTAATCAACGTGTATCATAACAACCCGTCCTGTACTATGCGCAAGTGTTAACTACAGTTCCATGGATAGCTAAACATAAACTGTGTGATTTATCAATCACTCCATAATTTTAAGTAGTTATGACTACCGTATCATCACCGATTTCATCTTGCTTCTGCCCGCGCCAAGCATTGTCAGATACAGTGAACAACTATCTGTCCGCGGCTAGCTCCCCCTGACACGCAAAAAAACACTACGGACTACCGGAATTTGTGAAGTTGCCGGCCAAACTAGGCCCTAGTTTACTTTGCATCATCCCACACAATGGCATGTTTTGAGCTTCAACAAAACCCATAATGTCAATCGTGTATCGACACTCACAACCCATGGATTCCATCCGTTACACTCTCAATGATTGGTTATTGTTAAACAATTGCAACGAGACAAAACTGCAGATCCCACTTACAAGAACAAGATTGGCAGTCCAACACCCGTGACCCAGGCAACGAGGCCGTTGCTAATTACATTTTGATTTCTAAAAAAATTTAGATTATTTTTATTAGTATATAGTTTTTAGTTAGGCCTAATTTGGGTTGCCTAATCTTAAATCTTGGTATTCACAGTTCAAACATACCATCACCCACAACAAACTACTATGGTTTAATATTTGATCATGTATTGGATCTATAAAATAGATATGTGACACTTGTGAGGCTTGCCAATTTTGGTAGTATTTCATACAACAACTTATGTCTCCCATTTCAGTTAGATAACAGTCGGATTGTCCCATTCTTCCGGTTGGCGTCATTGCAACAAGTACAACCCACACAATTTTTTTACAGAGCAATTACCAAGAGCCTAGACGTCCGCACCCAAACTCAACCTTATAGTCTGAGCGGATGTAATAGACAAATTGAAATCTAGCATGCTGTTCCAAGTTATGTTCCCATTAAATCAAATTGTACATATGCTTCAAATACCCATTTTTAGATTCTTTTTAAATATTCTTACAACAAATATTAAATAAAATATGTCAGGTACAACATTTTAGAATTTCAAATTTGTACGCATAATAGGCAATCTTAATTAAGTAAATCTACAAATTACATTCATCTCCACTCAACCATATAATCAAGCCATAATTATCGACTATCATCGACAAATTACATTCATTCTTACTTGGAAGTCTATCATCGACAAACTCAGTCATCGACTATCATCGTGGACAAACAACTTTCTCAACTTAACGGGCAGACTCACACTTTTAAATAGCTCCTTGACTATGGTCACCACATACTATCTCAACTGCAGTCCACTGCCAGAAAAGTCACTTAGAGCTATTGCTATCCTGAGGATAAAGTTCCCTTGGGATCATTTTTCAACAAATACAGAACATTTAAAATCCATATGGTAAACTAAATACCATATGTGCTCCAAAAAGATATGGTGGATGACAAATCATCCACCTCAAAATACATACTATCTGTCTTATTACAAAAACCATCGCCTCTCTTTCCTCTAATCAAGACAACATTTGGAAACCTGTCATCTTGCAGAAATATTACAACAAAAAACCCCATGGTGGACCATTGCCAAATGTATTGCCTCCCCATTGTGGAAATATATAATTAAACATATTAATACTATGATTCATGTGATCACCCCAGTCTCAAAAAACATAAACTTCTGGCCAGACTTGTGCTACCATGACTCATCCATTCAATACATGGGCTGTAACATCCATATTCATCAAAAATGAGAAAATTTAAGCACTACAAAAGCCTTGTATATCCTGACTAGCAACATAAGTAACTATCTCAAATGTTTAGCTAACCCATACATATCCTCTGAAACTATGGAAAACATCATCTACGTACCGGAAAACAACACTACAAACCGGACATGGGGAAAACATGCACACCTCATCATGCATACCATTTCCTCACCTAGAGAGGTGCCATCATCAATATGTCTGATTTTTGGAAAATCACATACCCATTAAAACAAAGATTATCATATGGGTCATTGTACACAACAAAATTCTCATTGACCAAAATCTAATGAAACATGACATATATGGACCAACAAGATGTTATATGTGCCAAAACAACACCAAAATTACACAACATCTCTTTATACATTGCCCATTCACTACCTAGATTAGAAAGAAATTCCTCCGTACCTCAACAACATCCCATGATTCGAGTATATAAAGCCTCATCAACCATCTGAAGAAACAAAAAAACCTTTACATGCAAATAAAATATTGCCGACTACAATCATCTGGATTATTTGGGTCAAAAGAAATACCAAAAAATACAACAAAAAAAGCAACACCATCCATTACGTAATACTAAACATTGAGCAAACATACACTCTATATCTTCATTGCAAGTCTTTCAAATCTAGAGAAGCGTGAAGATGAGGCTCATCAAACTACTTTTGGGAACAATAGCTATGGTGGAAGGAGATTCACTCTAAATGATATTATGGCGGACGACCGCAACTTTTGAACAACTCATATTTCCTAAATCAGATTTAATTTTATTACATCTTTAAGTTTCAGAGCTACTGTTTAAGGGGTGCCTTTTCCAAGACAATCCCATCTTTATTTCACCATGTTATCCCTTTCATATTTTTAGTTTCTTTTTTTAAAACTCTTGGACACACCTCTAGTGTCCTCTAAGGGCATGTTTGGTTACCTGGATTTTGCCGTATTGGATTGTATTTTGGACTCCAGTTCAGCAAATTTTATGTATGGTTTGCAGGATTGGAGAAATGTGGCTAATCCTGGGATTTTCAGACACAATAGGAATCCCACATTTTGGTCTCCATCAAAATTCTCCCGGACGCCAAAATCCATCATGGGCAAGACGGTAGACACGAAAATAAATAAATCCCACACTTACAAAATCCAACAAACCAAACATAAAATTTTACTTTGCAGAATTTTGAGAATGCAGTATTTCAGTAATGCAAGATGGACAGAATACATGATTTGACTGCTAACCAAACGTGCCCTAAGTGGTTTTCCCTTTGTACGTTTCGGTTTGTAGACGATTTTGTTTGCAAATCCTACTATCAAATATAAATATGAAACTTGTATAAAAAAACCATACAAACAAGTCATTGGATACTCGCCTAATCACCTTCTCTTTTGTGTGCACAAGCCATTCACGTCCAGGCATGGAGGGGGATGAAACGCGGAATGGAGATTGGGGGCAACAGCGAACATTTTATGGGAGAAAAAGAAATCTTTGGCCATTTTCGAATAATCCGAATTTTCTTAGAAAAAGCCTCCAGCACCTCCTCCTCCTCCCGCCACCACGGTTCACGCAGTTGATGCGCTGCGCTCTTTCCATTCTTGTTCCTCCCCGCTCTAACGAAATTGCCGTTGCGAAAAGACAGTTTCCTAGACGAACATGTCACGGTCGCACGATTATTACCTCGTCCAATCCTCCTTTGATTTCCCCGTGTCTCTATTTTTTATTCCACACTCCTTCTGCCACCGTTCATGCAACAGGTATTACCTGCCTCTGGGCTTCCGAGGAAGCAGGGCAGGTTGTCCGTTGTGTTCCCTGAATACCGTGTTCCTCCTGAAGACGGCAGTATCAGCAGGGGCTTTGTTCAGTCGGTAGTCCATTTACAGGCTGGTAGACGCCTCAACATCTCTAGCTTTCAGCTTCCACGATAGGTCACGTTTGTTTCTTTTCAAGGATTCCAATGGCAAATCTGGGTGAAAGAGAATCCCTTTAGCGGGTGACAACCATCAACCAGCCTCCGCCCTTGAGGCATTCTCCCCTGGCAGCTAGATCGTGGACTCCTGCTAAAAAGGTAAAAAGAAAAAACAACTATACTACTGTTGAAGCTTTCGGTATACAACAGTTACAGGCTTGGTTTTTTTGCATGATTAGGGTGCAACATATTACGGTGCAACATACACACATTATATATATATATATATATATATATATATATATATATATATATATATATATATATAGCCCATCTTTATTGCCCGCGCGGGTAGCCGACCCTTCCGACAACTTTTTTTGAATTTTTTTTCCACAATTGCAGAGGAGCATTTTATCTAGCTCCTCAAAAAATTTCATCCAAAAATAATATCATTTGCCCCACCAAAATTAAAAAACCCGTCCTTATATATATCTACTGTATATTTTGTACAGAGTTACTCTTTTAGTCGTGTAGTTACTTTCTTATCACCATAGTTACTTTTTTGACAGCAGAGTTACTTTTGTGGTCAGAAGAGTTACTTTTTTGGCTGTCGGGTAGCGAAATTCCAGGCTACCCGCGCGGGCAATGAATGAACGCATATATATATATATATATATATATATATATATATATATTGAAATAAATTTATCCAGCTCTTCTGGTGTAAGGCTTTTTTATTCTAGGAGTGTATATATATATATATATATATATATATATATATATATATATATATATATATATACATACAGAGAGAGAGAGAGTCAGGCTAGAATACACTCGAGTATATTTGGAGCAGAATACACTCAAATAGTTTTTCATGATACAATATTTTTTTCAAAAATCTAATCCGTCGATCTTCTTAAACATGTTGTGAATAGCTCATACGCAAAATTTGAGCACATTTGGACATTTATAGGTAATGTTATAAAGACCGCAAAAATTATACAGTTCAAATTAGTTTCGCACGTCGATTTTGTTGCCCTTGGATGAGTGACTTATACTCATCCAAATGGGCTCAAAATTTATATGTAGCCTAGTTATAGTATGACAGTGAAGATCAATGGTTTACATTTTGCAAAAAATAGTCTTGATATGCAAACACACTTGAGTGTATTCGTGCAATCTATACACTCGAGTGTATTCTAGACTGACTCTCTCTCTCTCTATATATATATATATACACACACACATACATATATATATACATATATATATGTATGTATGTATATATGTATATATATATACACACACACACACACACACACACACATATATATATATATATATATATATATATAGGGCAACGATCCAGTGAGAAACATATCTGGTGAGAGCATGAGAGGCATTTGAATAACTCTCCACATGGATCAATTTTTCATAATCCAACCGTACATATTACAAGTATACCTTAATATCTACCTTCCTATAAATTTTTATCACCATCCAATTTGTAGATCATTCACAACAACCAAATATTTTTCGACGCTCTATATTGAATTTCAGGCTAACCGTTGGATGTAAAAAGTGTATATCGTACATATGGACATGTAAACAATGTCTGATTGCAATGATTTTTTGCGACAAGGTAAATGAAATGATGTTTTTTCCATCTATACAGTTGGATTTTAAAAAATAGTTACTAATTATAATAAAACACGGGAAACAAAAATGCACAATAGCCATTTTATAACAGCTCGTCCCTAGAAATTTCCAATCGGGTGATTGGACTTGGTCCAGATAGCCGACTTGGCCTAGCCCAAGTGGGCCGCTGGACCCAGTCCATTCAATTGATTAGACCTAGTCCAGTTGGGCCATTAGACCTAGTCTATTGGACTCAGACCAATTATGCTGCTAGACTCAGTCCATTCAGGTGAATGGACCCAGTCTACTCAGCTAACTGGACTTCCAGTCAACCAATTAATGATTTAATTAGTTCTCTAAACTTTTTAGAAACCACTTGATCATATTCCCATGATTATACTCCTCTTCCCTTAGCATCCTTTTTGTGTGACCCTATATGCTCCAAATCATGTTAGTAGTGATGTCTATGAGAATATTATGACTTCATAGATAATATTTGGTATCTAGAAAGAATTCATTGTCACTAAGTGATTGGAGAAGTTGGATAACAATTTCAACATAGTATTGTGATCAGTGTTGCATGGATCATATAATCCTTTTTGATAGATATCCAAATTGAAACTGAGACGTATAATTGTCATCCTCATATCATTCAATATGTGTTCCTTGAACTAGAGAAGACTGTTTGAGATATTGTGAGCTCAATGTCATATCTTGACTCACATGAGCATGGCCATGCATTTCCTTAGTCTTGCTTATCAAATGGCTAGGATATCACTCTAAAGGAGGGAAAAATTCCATCTTCATCACTCATGTTCATTCACAACTATTATAGTGCACACAATCACTACCATTCTAGCAGCCCTTATTCAGAGTCACGTTGGGCTAGTGTCAAAGTATAGAGAATAACATGTGATCACTATAATGACTTCATGTATGAGGATCACAATCACCATTTTCACTTGAAGTATGACTTTGACATGTCATTATATGACTTCCATGTGTCATTCTCAAGGTGGGTCTGTCCACTACACTTGCTCTCTAACAAGTACCTATGTATCTGAGTTGATATCCAATATAATGACTAAGGAGACATAGTCATCACTCATCATACATACTAATCTTATGTATTATTGTTGTCCCATAATATTCACTATAATAATTGACTAGGGACATAACAAGAATGTGTATTCTTAAGTATACATATGACCTCATGTTTGGGTCCTCAAGCCTAACCATATGTCACTGAGTCAAAACATTCATTGGGTATTATTAGGTTAATTCATTATCTCAATACTGGAAAAAAGTGATTAGTAGAATTTCCCTTTTCTTAATAATAAAACCATATAGAAAAATATCCCTTTAGAATTAGCACATGATGGCCCTCAGGATATATAACCAACACCTCAGTGTGAGGACTTGTGTCAATGGTTAAAGAGTATAAAAAAGGGTCAAATATGTCAATCCATATTTCAGAGGATGCCATAGGACAAGATGACACTAACACCGTTGTTCAAGATATGAAGAAGTTGTTTGAGTATGAATGACTATATACCTTTGCAATATAAGTTTCTATATAGTGAGATCTTATAGATAAATACCTTGTTATATGTTAATATATATCTTGAAAATGTTTTCTATATATTAAACCATTATATACATTCTTATGACTACTTATATGATGATACTACAACATTTTAATTAGTCAATGTAGCATATACCTAATTTGTATTTCTCTACTTCATTCAAGTATCTTTCTACTATGAGGAATGACGTGATTTTTATTACTTTCAATGTTATATAAGTTTCCATTTCTTTGCTTATAACTTAATTTATGTACTGCCTTTATTCACCTGAAATTTGATTGTTTTATATTTTCCTTGTTCTTTATTCAGAATTAGACGTTGGAAATTGTAGGTGATCATCCCAAGCACACTGACTATGTATTATCTTGACTATTGGGTAGAAAATTAGTCAGTAATGGACATTGTAATGTCCCAGAGCTTGATGCCTCAGATAAACTAATCTTAAAAGGAATTCTTGGACTACCCATTCACCAAGGTGCAACTCTTTTTTAGGGAGCCCGTCACTAAGAACTCTACAGTTAAACATGCTTAGCTTATAGTAGTACTAGGACAAGTGAATTTTCAAAAGGTTGATATCGGGTTGTGCATGAGTGAGGATGAAGAGCACAATCGAGGCTAGTGTTGGTATGTGGCGCCAGTCATCATTCCTAAAATTATACTAAAGACTTAGGTGGTAGGCTAGAGAGTTACAAATGATATTAGAGCCAAATTCCTTCAGTAAGTGAGGTACACATGGGTATGTGGCATGCCAACATTGAGCTATTTGGTTGAGGCATGTTGGAAAGGGTTGTTAATGGTGATGTATCCACCCTTGCGCTGGTAGCTGTGATTGTGAGATGGGTGCACATGGGTCATTTTGTGTCTACAATGAAATGGGACATGAGTATGAGGCCTTATAGTGAGCCTTGATAAGTATGTCAAGAGTATAAGTTGGGGGAGATTGTAACATATAAGGTCTTAAGGCCTTAGATAAAATGATCTTACAAGGAATGATTGTACTACCCATATCACCAAGGTGTACCTCCTTCTCAGGGGCCCATCACTAAGAATTTTGTAGTTAAGCGTGCTTAACCCAGAGTAGTACTAGGATGATTGACTTGTTGGGAAGTTGATCTTTAGTCATGCATGTGTGAGGAAAAAGCGCGCAATCGGGGTAGTGATGGTCTGTGGGGACAATCATCATTCATGAAACTCTACTAGAGTCTTGGGTGATGAGCATGAGTGTTACAACCATCAATTGATTAGTCAACATATTCATCAATATCTACATCATTATGTATAAATATTTATTAGTCAAAATATTTATTAGTTAGCATATTCATCAATATATGCATTCCAACTGTAGGGTAAGTACACATATTTATTAGTCAACATATTCATCAAAATTTGCATCATTATGTAACTACATAATTTGTAACTACTTAATCATGAAACATCCATATGTTTAACTTATAGGGGGTAAAAGCATTCAAAGAGGAGTGTTATGACTCCAAATATAATGCCATTCTACTTATTTTATTTATTAACTTGTCTCATAACTGTGATTGTAGTGCCCTACACAAGATGATGGGTGGTTGTGCAGATACTATGTGATGAAGTATATGGATGTCATTATCAGGACAACATCACAATAAACCCAAAATATACAATACGTTGTGGACTTTGACCACAAGTGTATAATATAATTTGAATTATAATCATACTTTGCATAATTATTATGGTATAGTTATATTCATTCTTTTTTCTGGTATTTAACACCAACTACCTTATGCATGAGACACTCTAGATGAGTCACAAACATTGTGGGCAAAGCGTTTCATCAAAGAAGTTGATTCTGAATTTGATTGGGATTCATTATGTATGAAACTTTGAATATGATTGTTTGTATAATTATATATGTGATGGATCATAAGTACTTTAAACTTTTATGTAAATTTAAAACATGATGGATGCATTTAAGTTTAAATTTGGCTTGTTTTTCAATTTAACAATTGAATATGTGAATGTGAATGCATAAGTTGTGAATTTTTGTGAACAAATGCCTAATGAGGATATGCAATGCAATAGTAAAATTGAAGATGTGGATGTGGATGTGTATATATGTGGTTGTAATTATAGACTTTTCAGGTTTAAAATGACATGTTGTTAAGTTGAACACATGATGGAACCTATGCATCCTGATGAACAACTAGACAACATATCTATAGATATGCTCTTTAAAAAAATTGCATATTTCAACATCAATTCTATAGGAAAACTGTTGTTCAAAAATCATAACCTCTATTTTGAAACACAAAATTGATGTTATAGAGACAATCTTAGCAGTTTGCTTTTTAACTAATAAACTTGCCTGCTACATAATTTTTGGGAACATAAACTGACATTCAACTTGTGTAATGTCGCTTTCTTATAAAAATCAAAGACATTGATCTATTTCAACAATCTAAAATTTAGTTTCCTACTACGTCAATTTGGTCCCAAAATCAACGTCATAACACTTTTCCACTTCAATTTTTCAACAAAAACCAACATTATAGACCCCACATCCACACAAAATTTGCAAATAGGCAAGTTTTACGCATAAAATTTTATTATCCTAGAGGTTTTCAAAACCACCACTGTGGTACCATGTCAGTTTTGTCTTCCTTGATAAACCGAAGTCGTAGGCATCTAGCAACAGTGTCGCCCACCTAAGCGACCGAAGTTCATAGCTTTAATTAACCAATTATAAATATCACACATGTACTAATGTGTCTTAGGCCTAAATTGATTGGAGATTTTGTAATTCTTGGTAAGCTAATGATATAACCAGCATCAAGATCACTCAAATACAGTTAGTTATGAAAAGCTATGTGAAAAAAGGAATGGCATAAGGATGTGGCATTTCAAATGACTTCAAATTCTAGTGTGATTAATGATATTCACAATCTCTATCTTGTAAGTTACAATATGGCAATTGGGAATACCGAATTGGAGATTGATTTGAAAATGTATTGTTATATTCAATGGCTGGGAATGGGTGTCATAATGGGGGACATGGGAGGCTGAGTTGAACATGTACGAATGCCTAAGAGACCTAATAGAAAAATATCATAACATAATGATTAGTGAGTCATCAAATTGATTAGGTGGAAGTGATTGACTAGGCTTGGTAATAAGAATCTAGTGAATAACAACTAATGAGAGCTAATTGTCAATCTTCTAAGGGCAGGTGATCCACGTGGGAAACAAAAAGAAAAGGTAGAGAAAATGTTTTTGGCTAGTTATGACTTATTATAGTCACAAAACGCTCCACTCTATCTCTAGAAATGGTCTACCTTCTCTTTAGAAATTCTACACCTTTAAACCATTGTGCTACATGAACCACTGGTAAGCATCATGTACAAATTCTCTAATCTTACTCCCTTCCCCCTCATCTTCCATAAAATTGACACACACCATGCTCTATGTTTTGAATGGTACAATTAGCCACAAAAGATTCTTGGAAATCATCAGAGATCACAACACATGCTTACATTGATCCTCTTGATACATATAGACTGGCTTCATAAAAAGTAGACATTTCAGGCATCAACTGCCCTTTGCCACATCATAAGGCATTGACTCCCCACAGTTGATGAGCATTTACAACATCATTCTTCCTTCACTCCATCTATGCATGCCTCTGGGCAAGTGTACTATCCTATCACATATATGATGTACAATTCTAACTACAAAAATATGAGGACAAGTGGTCTACAAACACTTAAACTTGCAAAATCTAGGAAACAACCACACATCCACAACTACATAAGGATCATCACAAATGATTTCACACGCTCCTCATCCTTACACTCTATTCACCATCCTACCACAACCATACTAAGTCGAGACAATGATATAGTCTGCCATGAGACCACTCTCGACTACAAATCAATTAAGAACATCCACATCTGCAAAGCATGGAGGTATCTTGAGTATGATTATGATCCAAGCTGGATCAAACTTCATGTGGGGTACACCATTTTTAGTGTCCTTTTCCATGAGAATTGTCAAGGCAGAATCTGATATGTTCAAGGATGGTATGAGGTGATGATCACCTTGGACCTTTTCCAGGGATGGTACGTCTTCCTTTGAAACAAAGCACACCAAGATATCACTATGTGGCTCAAATATTTTAACAACATCACTCTGATCCACATCCTCCAGCTCTTTTGTGACCCTAAAGTTGATACAATGATCTTGTTGGATATATTAATGGAACCACAACTGAGTTGCACCCAACAAGATGATGAAGAACACCAAATTGTCACCACATATGGAGATATGGATATGCAGACTCCTCAGAGGAGGAAACATCCTTGGATGACACAACTACATCCTTGTCACCTGCACACACCGCTGGGCTTCCCAAAGATACACATGCGCTTTAGGTACAACACCACTTTATCTCATACAAAGTCATATGTTATTCTTAATAAGGAATACACAACGAATGCCATTCATTTTGATCATTTCAATTTTCCACCACTCAACAATGAGCTTAATATGAACCATTTAATTTATTCAGATATAGATGTTGCAACCAATGAATGCAATATTATTAAATGTAAGTGTAAATATCCATACTATAACATAATGTTTTAGATGCCTTCAACATGGACACATACACTCACACTTCAGATGCCCAATGGCATGCTATGCATGTAAGGGACGTGGTCACATATCATACAAATGCCCACACTACAAACACATAAAACTTTCCCATAGCAAAAAACATCCATTCAAAAACTCTACTCTTCGCACCCCAAATATGCACGCTATCGCCCCACTTAACCAATACATAGACCTATGACATGCCACCCGTAAGCCACATTGACAATTACAAGCCTTCCATACCTAGATGATATCCTCTCTACTACAATTCTTTCAACCCTCTCTAGCATCTTCACCCTACGGAGCACAAACCCTTCAAACCCACCTATCGTCGGCCATTGAACCTCTCTCATATGGATGACACAGATGACAACATATCCCTAAAGATTTCTCTCACCATTCCTTCTACCATGCCTATCTGGTACTCTTAATAACACTGAGCATTTATACCTCCTCAGAACTCACCAAACATGGAGCAATAATCCACTAACTGTAACCCCCCTTCGAACATCATAGTCCATACAACTCCACCACTTTCCGAGGACATGGAACAACAAACTGAATACCCCCTCACCATCAAATTCCCATTTAACATTCATGTGTCACGTATGACGATGCTCAATGTCCTCACTTCTCGTAGCATCATTTACAATATCATCAACCATCAAGCTTACATGGACATTGAATGACTCGGGCCTTAGCTACCTTTATCCCAAAATTCTTTCACCAAGACAACTACTATACTCACTTCCTTCTAGCATTAAATATGAACAACTTATCGATTAGATCATCACTTTCCTATATGGAGATGGCTATGTTGAAGCTCAAGTCAGTTGTTGGACGATCGATATTGGAGCTTCCCTAACAGGTTCTAGTGGATCCGGATGGGTCTCCATCTCTGATTTACCTACACATCTCTAGGACGAAGCCATCTTTAAACAAAATATTGTCAATGTTGGGGCCACCCTACATTTTATCTATCCTGAAACCATCCAACCTAGTGACTTTAACAAATCATATTGTGTGTTATCCATCCACAAAGACACTATTATCCCTAATCACCTCAACCTTCAGTGTGGCTCTTTGGTATACACCATCAAGATACAAGATGTACATTCCAAAAATAAGCATACCTTCATCAAAGATCTCTCCAAGCACCCTGCATCCTAACTCTATCAACCTACCCCACCAACACAACCATTTCAACCAACCCCAAAAATATAGGGAAAAATAAAGTCTAGACTCATAACCAACCTCACCCTATCACTCGCACTAAATACTAGACTTCACCTACAATAAAACACCTTCAAACCTTAGATACTGCCACATCGACTATGTCCCAGCCACCTCAGATCATTAAATCCTTAGGCAATACACAGAACTAGATGGACCCCCATACCTTGACTATGACACGATGAACAAGATAAAACTCACTATGATGAAGGATCTATAGGTGTCACAGAACTAGACTATCATGACAGCTATCAAAACATTGTAATAGGAGATGCAATCTTTCAGGGCCATGATCTGCACCTTAGAGTCCCAAAAGAGATGAAACTTTTTTTGCGATGGACTACCTTGATAAGATAGACTCTACTTCCTCATCTCTTGTTGATGTTCATTTTTCACCAACTCCTTCACATTATGAGTTGGACGATGACTAATCTAAACAAGAGTGGGATAATATCAACAAATGTGCTTCATGGTATACCATAAAGGAGTTTACTACTTCCTCTAACAACCTGGGAATATCTTCTGATGACCTAGACAATGTAATAAGTTTCCTAAACATCTTAGATAGTTTAATGGGATGGGATAACACCAATTTTTTCCACTACACTATCAACCAACTAGGGAATTTCACTTTATAATATCAACATCTACTATCTATTTCATTTTTTTATTTAAATCATTATATTATTTTGCTATATACATCTTCAGTTGAGTAATATATTTTACTTACCCTAGACCGTGCATTTTATATCCTGGAATATTTGTGGAAATGAAAATGCTAGTAGAAGACATAAGATTAAGCAACACACACACACACACACACACACACACATATATATATATATATATGTGTGTGTGTGTGTGTGTGTGTGTGTGTGTGAAAACAAAATATACCTCATCACCATTCAAGAAACAAAAATAGACCTTATTGAATTCCAACTCAAATCCATAGGTTTCCAACTTATCAACACATGGATTGAATTACCGTCGGCATGCTTCTGGGGAGGCATGTTTATTGAATGGAATAACCAATAGATGAACATTTTAGAGGTTCATATTAGGAATCATAGTATTACCATCAAGATACAAAATCTTGACTTAAACTTTGTATGGCATTTTTTGGGGTTATTCACTGAAGTGGGTCATAAAAAGACCTCCTTCATGCATGATTACATTATCTAGCTAGGCAACTACATACACTCCTATGGATGATAGAGGGTGATTTCAAACTTACCAACTGCACTAAGGAGTGTTACAATCAGGATACAATGGATGCACATCACAACAACAATGCACTATTTAAGAACTTCACAGTCCAACATAACCTCTACGACTTACCTACCACTAATGGCATGTGGACATGGCATAAAGAGGCACATAAGGCTAGATTAAACTGATTCTTATGCATAGGCTTATGGAATAACCATTACCCACTAGCATGTGCATTTATTAATGCATCTAGTCTCTCTAGCCACTTCCCTATGATGGTCCAGACCACTATAAATTCATGGGGTCATAGACTCTTCTGATTCTGACTCTTATGGACTAAACACCCTAGGTTTTTAGCTCTTATACAAGAACACTGGTCATATAACTTTAATCACAATAGTTATGCATTCAATATCCATAACAAACTCAAGAAACTTAGGGCTACCCTGATGCTATTGAACAAAAATACCTCTGGGAATCTACAAGCATAGATCAAGACCATAGAGATAGGGCTGTTAGTGGGGAGGGTATGGGGAGGATAAATCCTTACCCTTACCCTTACCCTTACCCTTACCCTTACCCACCAAGTGTGACGGGTAAGGGTGTGGGTAATTCCCCACTCTACTAATATCCTTACCCTCTTACCCACAGGGTAATCGGGGAGAGTAAGGGTGGAGTGGGGAATTTTTGTACGTATTTTAAAATTGTGTGCTAACATTACCAATAATGGTCTACTTAATACATTTATATGTTTAAGTCAAATATCAAGATTCTCAATAACGGTTATTAACTATTCAACACAATTCTTAGTAGTCTTCTACAAGATTCTACACATGGTTTGTGTTGTATGGAAAATATATGGTTGTTGCATATACAAATAATAGAACTCTTAACATTACTTTATGAACAAATAAGTCATCCCTAAAAGAAAAAGATGCTACACTAAAATGATATTGTATAACAATATGTCACAAAAAGTTATTGTTACAAACATACATAAAAATCATACCGATGCACATTTCAGAAGCATAAGATTCTAGGGTCCATCCACTTCATGTGTTATTCACAAGAAGAAACCAAGCAACACCTCTTCTTTGCATGTCATACGGCCATGCACATATAGATACACTTCACTAATGCCACCACCATTAAGACATGACCACCCAATATGGAATACAGATTCTCACAAGATACTAACCATCCTAGAGGAGCATACAATAGTAAATCAATTTCTATTGTGATCATTTGGGCAATATGGGTTGCGAGAAACAAAATATTCCATAAAAATATATGCATACCAATTGAAAAGTTGATTAGAATGACACAATCATTATATGTCGATTGTTTATTTTGATGATGAAGGAATTGGATGACTTCTAGCCATCAAGACCACTCCTTGTTGGGGATGTTGTGTCGATACAATCTCGAATGTGATGATAACTGGTTGAGGAAGCATTACCGAAAAGCATGTAAACCCAAAGAAAAAACAACAAATTTAATATGGAAAACTCTTCTCAAGATGAGAAGAGAAAAACCACGCTACAATACCAACAAACAAGCAATACGTAATCAAGATTATAGTTCACACTGCCTGGATTTAATTATGCCTAAATCCAGGTAGCCCTACACAAAAACAAAGATGAGGAAGAAGAGAATCACACCCTATGTATACAAAACCTCCCTCTTAACTTTATCTCCTCATGACGCCATTGTCATTTCTTAGGACGGTTTGATTCCACTGCGACTACTGACTGGATTGAACCATTGCTGCTATGGCAACATTGTGTCTGTAATGACCAACTGGTACTTTAATTCAAGGCAAGTCGTTGTCCCTTTATTATCAACCTAGAGAGATACCCTATCAGTGTACCCAATGTGCCACTAACTGTCAACCACTACTTAGCTTCAAGGTAAAGTTGTTGACCCTCTCTCATCCATGAAAGAGCACCATCAATTTTTTTTACGCTAGCACTTATACCACAGAAGGCACAAACAACCAACAACTAGTGAGATCACACACCAACATGTGGGATGATCTCAATGGCCTCCCCCATGGCCTCTAGTTATAAGCATCCATGCCATGTGGTGGAAACCAAGAATTCTACTCCAATTCCAAATAGCAATTAATGCAACACATATGGAACCTTCTTCCCTTCTTGGATTTAAATCCTATTAGGATTGGTAACATAAGCCAACTCCTACTCAAGTCTAAATCTAACTAAGAAATTTATCATAATCCCTTTCCTTTCCAGACAATATCCCTATTTGTCTTATGAGGGAGATGTTGTCTTCACCTTTCATCTAATGTAGCTTCCTCCATCACCACATGTAATGGATTTTGATAGGTTGTCATTCTCCACAAACATGTCAACATATTGTCATTTTCATACCTCTTCTTGAAGTCCCATCTTGACTTCACTCTGTTCCTAGACAATTAGAAGAAGTATCATGGCGACACTGGTTCTCTCTCCATGTATATACTTGGAACATTGTAAGCCCCTTGATCAATAAGTTGAGCCATTTTGGATGAAAACCTTGTTTCTGACCTTCTGCTACTGTCATTTTCTTCATACTATAAACCCACTTATTTTTTAGAGCTATCTGACCCTTGGAAACTGCGACGAGCTCGTAGATATCATTCTACTATAAACAAGACATCTCCTATAGAATCACATGATTCTAGTGTGCTCTATCTCTACAAATATGTGCCTCTTGAAAAGTCTCTAGTTACCCCTGATTAGTAAGGAGAACATAGTGAGATGGTGGATATCTGAATGAAGGATGACAAGCTCTATCAGACCTTCTCAATTGTTTCTTTAAGGACTATGATTGGTGATGACCTTACCCCTAGACCTATAAATAGATCGAGTAAGGAACGAATACTACTATATTCGATATCTGAATCTAAAAAAAATCGATCTGATATCCGATCCAATATTTGACGGATATCATATAATACTATCCAAATCTGATCCAAAAAACAATATCTCAATTTGGATAAATATCCGATCTGAACCAGAAATCATAAATGTATTGTTATAAATATATTATATATAGAAAATTTTGATATTACTATGTATATATATGATAATATATATATATATATTTGTATTTTTACATATAGATAATATATATTTAATAATATATGTATATATTTGTCAGATTCAGATTTTTTCAAAACGGATACATCCATATTCGACATCCTATCCAAAATTTCTAGATATGCAATTTTATATCCTAAATCCAATTCAGATAATGCAGATGTCGGATTTTTTTTTCCAAAATTTCAGACTGGAATCTGGATCGAATGTGTGGATTCTGGATATCCATTTACATGTCTACTTGCCCCCTACCCAGATGTCTCTGACTACAAATCTGAATCACTCAATTGTGCATTTGGAACAAGAACACTCAATACGCTATCACTCTGTTGCTCAAGGTGAACCTACTACTCTTATTTGTCATCTGAAGACTACACATGTGTGGAAGTTGAAGCATCCCCATACTCATCATCAGAATAACTATCACATGATCCTACAACCTTTGTGTCATCACTCTCAGGCTCTATAAATATACAACTCTCACAGGATGTCACATCTTTGTGTCTTCTCATGGTCTTTTTCACAGGGTCTCATAACCTATAGACAAACCATTGATCTCCATAACTAAGAAAAATACATGGCACCACTTGATTGTCCAACTTTTGCCTCTTTTTATTTGGAACACATGCATAAGTTTTGCACCCAAATACTCACAAATGAGCATAAGAAGCATCCTTGCCTATCCATACCTTCTCAGGTAATATCAAACCTCAAAGGAATTGACGGAGATCGATCAATAAGATAGTAGGCAATACCTCATTTCCTCTCCCTAGAATGTCTATGGAAATTATGTAGTCCTCAACATGAATATGACTTTCTCCGCAGTAGTACGGTTCATCTTTTCAATTGTACCATTGTGCTATGGTCTTCCATGCTCTGTCCTTTCATGTCAGATGTCATACTATGAGAAGTATGCCTGAAACTCCCTGAAGGTGTACTCTCCTCCATTGTCTATGCAGAGAAACTTCAACTTTATATCTATCTCCCCTTCCAACATGGCATGAAATTTTTGGAAACACTAAAAGACCTAATTATTCATATTCAACAAGTAGACCCACACCTTCCTAGATGCATCATTAATGAATGTGACAAAATACTTATTTCCACCCAGTGAATCCACTTCAAACATACGACATACATTTGATTGAACCAACTGTAGAAGATTTGACTTAACCTTTGATATTGTCTTGAAAGAAACATGTTGATGCTTTCTATATGACACGATTCACATGAACCAACACTAGTGTCCTTGCTATGAGGTTTCAATCTCCACATGGATAGAAGCTTCAAGCCCTTCTCTCTCATGTGTCATATCCATTTGTGCCATAGATCTTCTTGGTGATCCAAAATTGCACGTATAATGCCTTTGAACACTTTCATCTTGGTCTTGTATAATGCACAACATAGTTTGCCTCAAACAAAGATCATAGGTCCCTTTGTGATGTTACATTTTCCACCACCAAATTCTAGATTATATCACTCTATATAAAAGAAAGAACCAAATATCATAATAGACCACAAATCAACAACATGAGAACATCATTCAACATGAGTGTGCAACCGCCACTTGTCTAAATACAAATGTCTCCGATCTTGACAATCTTAGAGAAGTTGGATTTCTCATTTTCACCCTACTGAAGTCTCCTTTTGTGTATGAAATGAAGAACTCCTTATGGGGTGACACATGATAATAAGTTGCAATGTCCACCACACACTCAGAATCATCATCCTCAACATGCAAACACTACTCTTGGTTTGTCAAGACCACATTGTCACCATCATCCCTATCATATGAATTTGTCATTGTGGTATTGTTATTGTCACCCTTCTTGTATTTAGCTTTAGACCCATGTTTCTTTTTCCAGACCTTGCAATCCTTTTTGAAATGACATGACTTCCCACAATGGAAGCACTCTCTGCTCTTTGACTTGGATCTGCCACAAGACTTCCTGCGGTCCTGGGACTCACACTCTGAGATCCGCCACAATGTCTCACTATGTTAGTTTTCCTACTCTCTGTAAAGTGCACCTCTGATCCACTACCACATGAGATTCGTTATCGAGTCTCTTTGTTCAGTAGACTGCTCTTCACCTGATCAAGTGCCAACTTTCCTTCCTATATAGAATTGTTGACTATCACAATGGGCGTCTCCCAACTGTCAAGTTATAATCTTAGAAGAAGTAGAACCCGAGGTTCATCATCAATAACCATATTCATGGACCCCAATTTATTTACAAGGCTTTGGAATTCATTCATACACTCGACAATACTAGTACCGCCCCAATAATTTAGGTTCATCATCTTCCCGATCAAGAAAGATTTGTTGGTCCCGGTCTTCTGCTTGTACAACTTCTTGAACTTTTCTCACAAATTCTTGACATCTGTCTCCCCCAAGACGTGGTGGAACAAGGAAAGATCAATCCACTTCCACATTGTGTTGACGATTTTCCAATTTAATTTCTTCCAGTCCGCATCAAAATACGCTCAAGTTTTTGTTCCTCTATCAGATCATACATATCTTTACAATAGAGAATATCCTTCATATTGGGTTTCTAAATCTATTAATTTGTTCTTATCAACTTTATCATGATCATCTTCATCCTTTCCCATATGGATTTGTATCTACAACCTACACTTTGATACCAATTGTTGGGAATATTGTACTGATACAATCCCAAATGTGACGAGAACTTGTTGCGGAAGCATTACCGACAAGTGTGTAAACCCAAAAAAAAACACCAGAATTAACATGGAAAACATTATTCAAGATGAGAAGAGAAAAATCGTAGGGCAATACTGGCCGACTAACACTATGTAATCAATATTATAACACAAACTACTCCGATTTAATTACCCCTAAATCTGGGTAGCCCCACACAAGAATAAATATGAGGAAGAAGAGAATCACACCCAATTTTTACAAAAAATCCCTCTTAATTTCATCTTTTCACGACGCCGCTGGCATCACTTGGAACTACTTGATGTCGTTGTGGTCGCAACTGGGTCAGACTGTTGCCACCATGGCAACACTATGTCTATAACTGCCAACCACTATACTTTGCTTCAAGATGAAGTTGATGGCCCTCTCTTATCAACCAAGAGAGTTTCTCTGTCAGTGCACCCAATGTGCCACTAACTGTCAGCCACTATTTAGCTGACCTCTTTCATCCACGAGAGCATACCATCAATTGTTCTTGTTCTTTGACGCTTCTACCACAGAAGGCACCAAAAACCAACAATTGGTGGGATCACACACCAAGAAGCTGGATGATCTCAATGGCCTTCCCCAGGGCCTCTATTTATAGGCCTCCATGCCATGTAGTGACATCCAGAAATACTACACCAATTTCTAATCCTTTTCCAGTAAATAATTAATGCACACATAGGCAACCATCTGCTTTACTTCTTAGATTGAACTCCTATTAGGATTGGTAACACAAGCCAACTCCTACTCAAATCTAAATATAACTAGAATATAGGCCAGAATCCCTTTCCTTTCCCAACACTACTGAGGTAGTATGCATTAATGATGGATAATATATCGTTGCTATGAAGCAAATTCTTAAGAAGACAGATGAAAAGTAGATGAATTCATGCATTTTCCATATCATATTGGGGCTTGTACTAAAGGGAACTCCACCCTACAATAGACTTGATTATCTCATTATGCTTTACTTTCATGCAGAAAAGTCGGTGTGACACCTCTGGTGATCACAACTAACATTTTAAATACCATTTCTATGTACTTTCCACCTCTATGCGGTTGCATATGAGATTATCTATATATATCAGGAACAATTATAAAAGAAAAGAGTCACGAAGGGCAAGAGAAAGCTAGGTATAGTTTGGATGGGCACTTCCTGAATCCCAGTAATCAACGTGTATCATAACAACCCGTCCTGTACTATGCGCAAGTGTTAACTACAGTTCCATGGATAGCTAAACATAAACTGTGTGATTTATCAATCACTCCATAATTTTAAGTAGTTATGACTACCGTATCATCACCGATTTCATCTTGCTTCTGCCCGCGCCAAGCATTGTCAGATACAGTGAACAACTATCTGTCCGCGGCTAGCTCCCCCTGACACGCAAAAAAACACTACGGACTACCGGAATTTGTGAAGTTGCCGGCCAAACTAGGCCCTAGTTTACTTTGCATCATCCCACACAATGGCATGTTTTGAGCTTCAACAAAACCCATAATGTCAATCGTGTATCGACACTCACAACCCATGGATTCCATCCGTTACACTCTCAATGATTGGTTATTGTTAAACAATTGCAACGAGACAAAACTGCAGATCCCACTTACAAGAACAAGATTGGCAGTCCAACACCCGTGACCCAGGCAACGAGGCCGTTGCTAATTACATTTTGATTTCTAAAAAAATTTAGATTATTTTTATTAGTATATAGTTTTTAGTTAGGCCTAATTTGGGTTGCCTAATCTTAAATCTTGGTATTCACAGTTCAAACATACCATCACCCACAACAAACTACTATGGTTTAATATTTGATCATGTATTGGATCTATAAAATAGATATGTGACACTTGTGAGGCTTGCCAATTTTGGTAGTATTTCATACAACAACTTATGTCTCCCATTTCAGTTAGATAACAGTCGGATTGTCCCATTCTTCCGGTTGGCGTCATTGCAACAAGTACAACCCACACAATTTTTTTACAGAGCAATTACCAAGAGCCTAGACGTCCGCACCCAAACTCAACCTTATAGTCTGAGCGGATGTAATAGACAAATTGAAATCTAGCATGCTGTTCCAAGTTATGTTCCCATTAAATCAAATTGTACATATGCTTCAAATACCCATTTTTAGATTCTTTTTAAATATTCTTACAACAAATATTAAATAAAATATGTCAGGTACAACATTTTAGAATTTCAAATTTGTACGCATAATAGGCAATCTTAATTAAGTAAATCTACAAATTACATTCATCTCCACTCAACCATATAATCAAGCCATAATTATCGACTATCATCGACAAATTACATTCATTCTTACTTGGAAGTCTATCATCGACAAACTCAGTCATCGACTATCATCATGGACAAACAACTTTCTCAACTTAACGGGCAGACTCACACTTTTAAATAGCTCCTTGACTATGGTCACCACATACTATCTCAACTGCAGTCCACTGCCAGAAAAGTCACTTAGAGCTATTGCTATCCTGAGGATAAAGTTCCCTTGGGATCATTTTTCAACAAATACAGAACATTTAAAATCCATATGGTAAACTGAATACCATATGTGCTCCAAAAAGATATGGTGGATGACAAATCATCCACCTCAAAATACATACTATCTGTCTTATTACAAAAACCATCGCCTCTCTTTCCTCTAATCAAGACAACATTTGGAAACCTGTCATCTTGCAGAAATATTACAACAAAAACCCCATGGTGGACCATTGCCAAATGTATTGCCTCCCCATTGTGGAAATATATAATTAAACATATTAACACTATGATTCATGTGATCACCCCAGTCTCAAAAAACATAAACTTCTGGCCAGACTTGTGCTACCATGACTCATCCATTCAATACATGGGCTGTAACATCCATATTCATCAAAAATGGGAAAATTTAAGCACTACAAAAGCCTTGTATATCCTGACTAGCAACATAAGTAACTATCTCAAATGTTTAGCTAACCCATACATATCCTCTGAAACTATGGAAAACATCATCTACGTACCGGAAAACAACACTACAAACCGGACATGGGGAAAACATGCACACCTCATCATGCATACCATTTCCTCACCTAGAGAGGTGCCATCATCAATATGTCTGATTTTTGGAAAATCACATACCCATTAAAACAAAGATTATCATATGGGTCATTGTACACAACAAAATTCTCATTGACCAAAATCTAATGAAACATGACATATATGGACCAACAAGATGTTATATGTGCCAAAACAACACCAAAATTACACAACATCTCTTTATACATTGCCCATTCACTACCTAGATTAGAAAGAAATTCCTCCGTACCTCAACAACATCCCATGATTCGAGTATATAAAGCCTCATCAACCATCTGAAGAAACAAAAAAAACCTTTACATGCAAATAAAATATTGCCGACTACAATCATCTGGATTATTTGGGTCAAAAGAAATACCAAAAAATACAACAAAAAAAGCAACACCATCCATTACGTAATACTAAACATTGAGCAAACATACACTCTATATCTTCATTGCAAGTCTTTCAAATCTAGAGAAGCGTGAAGATGAGGCTCATCAAACTACTTTTGGGAACAATAGCTATGGTGGAAGGAGATTCACTCTAAATGATATTATGGCGGACGACCGCAACTTTTGAACAACTCATATTTCCTAAATCAGATTTAATTTTATTACATCTTTAAGTTTCAGAGCTACTGTTTAAGGGGTGCCTTTTCCAAGACAATCCCATCTTTATTTCACCATGTTATCCCTTTCATATTTTTAGTTTCTTTTTTTAAAACTCTTGGACACACCTCTAGTGTCCTCTAAGGGCATGTTTGGTTACCTGGATTTTGCCGTATTGGATTGTATTTTGGACTCCAGTTCAGCAAATTTTATGTATGGTTTGCAGGATTGGAGAAATGTGGCTAATCCCGGGATTTTCAGACACAATAGGAATCCCACATTTTGGTCTCCATCAAAATTCTCCCGGACGCCAAAATCCATCATGGGCAAGACGGTAGACACGAAAATAAATAAATCCCACACTTACAAAATCCAACAAACCAAACATAAAATTTTACTTTGCAGAATTTTGAGAATGCAGTATTTCAAGATGGACAGAATACATGATTTGACTGCTAACCAAACGTGCCCTAAGTGGTTTTGCCTTTGTACGTTTCGGTTTGTAGACGATTTTGTTTGCAAATCCTACTATCAAATATAAATATGAAACTTGTATAAAAAAACCATACAAACAAGTCATTGGATACTCGCCTAATCACCTTCTCTTTTGTGTGCACAAGCCATTCACGTCCAGGCATGGAGGGGGATGAAACGCGGAATGGAGATTGGGGGCAACAGCGAACATTTTATGGGAGAAAAAGAAATCTTTGGCCATTTTCGAATAATCCGAATTTTCTTAGAAAAAGCCTCCAGCACCTCCTCCTCCTCCCGCCACCACGGTTCACGCGGTTGATGCGCTGCGCTCTTTCCATTCTTGTTCCTCCCCGCTCTAACGAAATTGCCGTTGCGAAAAGACAGTTTCCTAGACGAACATGTCACGGTCGCACGATTATTACCTCGTCCAATCCTCCTTTGATTTCCCCGTGTCTCTATTTTTTATTCCACACTCCTTCTGCCACCGTTCATGCAACAGGTATTACCTGCCTCTGGGCTTCCGAGGAAGCAGGGCAGGTTGTCCGTTGTGTTCCCTGAATACCGTGTTCCTCCTGAAGACGGCAGTATCAGCAGGGGCTTTGTTCAGTCGGT